>LPNX010973427.1:111197-121923 GCA_001517045.1 Pseudotsuga menziesii
AAATGTATGCATTGTAAGTGGATCCCTCCACATCTATTTAAGATTATATTGTAGTATAAAAACGAAAACTTATTCAACCTCTCACCAAAATATCTAGATACATCCAACAGACTAAATAGTGATACAAACTAAAGATAAACTTAGGGAATATTTCTTAAATATGCCAAGAAGTACATATAACTCCATCATACCTACCATCTACAAAATATGTACCTACTATAGCTTCAAAATCAACCACTATCTATAGAATAGAGACAACACATTCACATCCCAGCTAGAATAGATCGTACCTTAGTCATGGCCTGTTAGGAGAGGGTATGCACATTCACAAATAAGGTTTATAAATCCCAGAGGAATGATGCCCAAGTTAACAGTTCAAGAGCAGCCAAGAGAAACGAACATGGTCTAGTTTATCAGCAGCAAAATGGAATTATCATGCATTCTTCATGTGCTAACAAATGGAATTCAATTCAAAGGAAATTGTGAAATTATTAGTGAGTCCAATATGACTACAACAAAAATCCAGTTCAAATGATGGAGAAAACCCATTTCTTAGCTAGATGCAAGGTCCTTGATGGACTTGGAGTAATGTTGGTGGTAGCAATTTGAATGAAGACAGAGCCAAATCTGTGTTGGATTTATTGCTTGAATGTATATTTAATGGGGAGATATAGTTGAGCCACAACCAAATCCTGTGATTATGCATTACAATACACAATATGTGATGTAATTGACATGGAAATAGAGCATTGTAAATAGAACCAAACCCTTCCATACATATTACGCCAATCCCTAAGAACTAATAATTGAAGACTTCAATGACCAACTAGCTCTTAGACTAATATAAGCTCCGAACTGATTTCTCATATTTCCCCTTTTATATCAGAATTCTCAATAGTTGTCAACTGGGTTGAAATGCATATGAGGTTCATCATTATAAGGCTTAGGGATATTTTCATCAAGTGCTCACAGACTGAGGCAAGAACAGAAAAGACACAAGAGATGCATTGGTTGTTTCTAATAGGCTACTCAGTGGAGAAAAGTCAGTTAAGTTTAAAGTTGGTCATGTACAAAAAAATGAGGCAGAGACTACTCAGGATTGGAACCTTACATCAGATGCATACTTCCTTTCTCCAATTGCTAAAAAGGTTTCATCATCAAATAACTCTGAGAGTTTGCCTCAAGTGCTAAAAGATTAAGGAAAGAACAGAAAAGTCACAAGAGAATCAAATACATTGGAATTTGGGTCATATAGCTTCAAGTACACACCCAGAACTTGCACTTGCACTCAAAGTCACCTAGGACTTGCACTTGGCCTCATCGGAGCCCACTTGGGGGGCTCTGAACCCAGGTCTCCACGTTAATACAAGCCTGATTACCTTGCTGCTTGCCACTAGACCACACTCCTGTGGGCCCCTTTTGCTAATTACTAAAAAGTTTCATCATTACAAGGCTTAGGGATATTTTCATCAAGTGCTAACAGACTGAGGTAAGAACAGAAAAGACACAGGAGATGCATTGGTTGTTTTTGATAAGGAGATCAGAAATAGGCTACTCAGTGGTGACAAGTCAGTTAAGTTTAAAGTTGGTCATGTACAGAAAAATGAGGCAGAGACTACTTAGGATTGGAACCTTACATTAGATGCATACTTCCTTTCTCCAATTGCTAAAAAGGTTTCATCATCAAATAACTCTGAGAGTTTGCCTCAAGTGCTAAAAGATTAAGGAAAGAACAGAAAAGTCACAAGAGAATCAAATACATTGGAATTTGGGTCATTTATCTTCAAGTCCACACCCAGGACTTTCACTTGCACTCAAAGTCACCCAGGAATTGCACTTGGCCTCATCGGAGCCCACTTGGGGGGCTCTGAACCCAAGTCTCCACGTTAATACAAGCCTGATTACCTTGCTGCTTGCCACTAGACCACACTCCTATGGGCCCCTTTTGCCAATTACTAAAAAGTTTCATCATTACAAGGCTTAGGTATATTTTCATCAAGTGCTAACAGACTGAGGTAAGAACAGAAAAGACATAGGAGATGCATTGCCTGTTTCTAATAAGGAGATCAGAAACAGGCTACTCAGTGGAGACAAGTCAGTTAAGTTTAAAGTTGGTCATGTATAGAAAAATGAGGCAGAGACTACTCAGGATTGGAACCTTACATCAGATGCATACTTCCTTTCTCCAATTGCTAAAAAGGTTTCATCATCAAACAACTTTGATATTTTGCCTCAAGTGCTAAAATATTAAGCAAAAAATAGAAAAGTCATAGGAGAATCAAATACATTGGAATTTGGGTCATATAGCTTCAAGTACAGATGCAAAAGGTTTTTAATAGAAACCACCTGTCACCTATAGAATACAAACTTAGCAAGCACCAAGGTTACTGAGAATCTCCTGCTCCATGCTAGGTGTTACCCCCCATTTTGCATGGGTGTCCACACGTGAATTTTTTCACATGCTTCAGCAAGGAGTGACACGTTGATGGAGATTTGGGTGGCCTATGTTCTTCGATGTTAGATCCTTGCTTCTATGTGATGGTGCCCTAGTGATTGATGGCGTTTTGGCATTGATAGATATTCACACTAGTAGCCATGGAATGTTGTTTTTGCTTGATGCTTCAATATCAATATATTCTCATCTGGATGATTGTCTTGATGACTTTCTTCTTGTACATATTTGCTTATGCGACATTGATAGAGTGCCCTAGCCTTTTGAGCCGATATGGTATTTTGGATTACATACAATCAAAATTATTGAAAGGCATGGCTGGTTTTCATGGTGTATTGGTGTTTGAGGGATGATTTGGATTGCTTATGGTGTATTGGTGTTTGAGGGATGATTTAGACGGTACCCTTGTCCCTGAGCATTTGGATAACTTATGTGGATATCATGACATTGTAAGACTCTTTCTAGAGTTTAGGATGTAATTCAAGTATGTATTCTGGAACCCTAATTCATCACTCATACTAGCAGAATAGAGTTGACTGCCGGTTTGAAGATAGCATTCTGGGCAGGAAATACTAAATGTGGCACATTGTAGAGAGGACATTAAGGGCAGCAGCTACAAGGATGTTTTTAGGTTTTGCTCAATAAAATTTTGGACAAAATAGCAGTGACAGAGCAGACTGATGATTCCTTTTCAGACATGTATATAAGTGTTCTATTCCTTGGATTTATGGAAGACTCAAAGCCTACAAATACCCATCTACATCATGACTTCTTACATTTGTGGAGGCCTGTAAACTGGTAGCAGATTGGCAGCAAAACAAGGATGTTTTCAGCAGTAAATATGGGCAGGAAGAGCACTAAATATGAATGCAAACTTGTCCTGGTAGATCTGTTTGGTTTTGAACATCCCTATTGCTTCTTGCCACATTGAAGAATGAAAGCAACAACATTGAGATGGCTCATGGGACTTGGAGGTCAAACCATTCATACATGGAAAGAAATTAAACAAGATTTTCAAGAAGCAATGATTGTCTAAATAATTTCAACATTAGAATATTGATTCATTACTGGAAGAGAATGAAATGACTACAGGAAACAAGATTTGGTACTACTGAAATCAAAGAGACATAACTACAGGAACCCAAAATTTTGCTAATCGCATAGTGTGAACAATACTCACTCTAACTACCAAAATATGCTACTCAGTGCTGCCTTTGCAAGAAAAACTTTGTCGGAAGACAAGTCACATGATGATCATTTAGTGATCTAGGACTGATATTTTTTAGGGTTCATATTTGCGAAGATAAAATCAGTCTTGTCCATATTACTTAAGTCAAATTTAGAGTACTCAAAACAACAAAGGTTCAGGAATTAACTATTTAGTATTTCTAACTGGAATATTACTGAAGGACAATCCTGTGAAACAAAAGTTGTGGAGTTAATAGATGCCGAAGGTTATGTGAAATACTGGGTCTGTATTTTTATATTTTATAGTTATCTACTTGTGTTGATAACGGTATAACTCCTATACCATTCTCAACACAACTGCTTCAACAAAAATATTTTACAATAACAACCAAGAGGGGTTATAACCCAGTTGGAAATCTTGGAAGCACAGTTGGAAATCTCAGAAGCGTAATGGTTATAGAACCTATGGTAGTATTGGAATCAGGTATTTTGTAGGAACAATCTATCCAGTTTTACCCATGGAAACACGAGTTATAGAAATTACCAGGCACATTTGGGCATGAATCTGACCTGATTTATTCCCATATAGTGTTGTATTTCCAGTTCTTAGTGTCATCCAACAACGTAGATATAAAAGAGCACTAAGTTTGGGTGGAAGGGGCATAGGTCGCAAGAGCTATTGATGAAAACCAATGGATGTCAAAGTCTTTATTAGTTTATGGAACATTGAGAAACGATTGTCACATGAAACATGTAATTTTAAAAGATCTCTTATGATGAAATGGAAATTGTTACACTTGATATGATACTATGTTGAAATACTCACTGAATAATAGATGTAGATTGTTTTTATTTCAATTTGCGTAAATAACTAGGAGAAACTGAATGTTGAATTGGCAATGAACTCACTTTCGTGGTGCATTGTTGAAATTTAAAGGGTGCCTCGACAAGGTTATGTCCTTCCAATATCTCATCCTTCTCGCTCCTAATGGTTTCCTACATGATGGCTTGTACAAATTAATGTGTGTATATGTTGTTTTGATAGAATAAGCCAGTTTTAAGGCATGAAAATCATTAAAAACAAACAGAATATAAAAACTCATGGTTGGTCTAAAGAATCAAAATAAGTAGAAGAATGTAAGGTTTTTAAAGCTCAAAGTAAAACCACATCAAAAATATTTTAATGGCTTAAATACAATTTGTCCAACAAACAAACTCACTGAAATGTGAAACAAAAAAAGAGAGGAAAGGAATGAAATAATAAGAAAACCATAGTTTTCATCAATGTTTTTGCTCTACAAGGAAGTATTGAAAACAACTCAAAAATGGAGATAGAAAATTCACATGGAGTCTAAGCCACATCTATAGAACATCGTGTGGACTGAACCTTAAAAAACCTAACATTTTAAAGTCCCGAAACAAATACAGGAAGATAAAAACCAAAGAGACTGTAACATGAAAACCTAATACAAAATCACAATATGAAAGCATTCACATAATGACTAATAGAGTGGAAACACTTCTCTATGAATGGAATAGAGCCATTGTAATTGAGGAAGGGTACCCTAGAATATTTAAGTTTAGTTTATTTTAATTCTGGATTTAACTAAAAGTAAGCTTTATTAAGTTCTGGTACTAATATCTATACATCAAAATCTAATACTGTCCAATATTGAAAATGTGGTTTTAAAAGTATAATATAAGCTGGGCTATGGCTATCGAATGGGTTTTCCATCTTGATTTGGAAGGGCATTACTAACTATTGAGAAGGAAGGGATACTGGGTGAGTAAAACTATAAGAAATGCCGTGGGTAACAATAAAGAGATAGATTGAATAGCAGTCATAATTTATAGAGCCTCCGGCAATAGTTGTGTTTTATCTAACAAACCATAGATCGATTTCTTTACTGCTATGGCTAGATCTGTGAACCGTGTATATTATCGAATGAAACTAACACCCACGTTGTGTGATATTAAGGAAATTAGGATGAAATATACAAATGAAACTAACACCCTGCGTTGTGTTATATTAAGGCAATCAGGATATCATCGATATTGCTTGTATTAACCATGAGCTTGTAGGAAAGATATACCCCCAAAAAAAATGGAAGCAAATTTGAACTGTATTTTTCCATTACCGAAAACCGAAGTATTCATTTACTTAGGGACAAAATGATAACTAATAGCAAATTTTTTTAAAAGAGGAATAGAAAGGACCTGGTAACAAGCTTGGCTAAATGCCCCACCAACATCATTCACCAGAATCGTAGACCCTGCATTGATAATGTGCTGCCGTTGGAGAAACCCCACCCTGTCAAATCTGCGAGCAGGCTTAGCTAAACACCCCACCAACATAATTCACCATAATTGTAGACCCTGCATTGATAATGTGTAGCCGTTGGAGAAACCCCTCCTTGTCAAATCTGCGAGCAGGTAGGCATAGGTGAACAAACCCCAAGCCATCAAATCTAGGAGTAGGCAAGTGTAGGTGATAAAACCCCAGTCCATTGGATCGATGAGTAGGTGTGCTAATTATGAAAACCCCAATCACCCAAGTCGATTATGGTTTGAAGAGGGATTGCAAATACAACCAACATTCCATGGATGGTGCCACCACCATGGGTCCTTTCATCAAAACAATAACCTTGAATTCCAGCAATGCTAAACCCTTGAGGGAAAAAAGGTATTGATGGGATGCAGAATGGAAAACCAGCGAATTAGTTTCTCGCAAAAAACCCCTGTGTGCGTGCCCTATGCTCCCTCCACTTGCCTCAGCTATGGCAACGATTTGCAATAAAATATCCCCTGTGGCCAACTGAATCGGCTCGGGCAACTTCATAAATAGTCTAGGATCCATCAGATATGGAACGGTTTGCAATGATGCCTAGTGATAGGGTTACTACTCGGTCTTTACCTGAAACTGTGCTATAATGTGGTCCTCTGGTTTCTCGTAGTAAACATGCCCCCTTTTGCAAGTGTGCCCTCCTCCCTTAAGCTCCACAGTTCAGGATCCACACCCTTCTTAGGGTTCAAAAAACATGCCTTGAATAGGGTTTTGAAGTGTGCCCTCTTAGGGTTGAATGGTTTTTCTATTTATGCATAAATTTGATGTGAAGAACTAATGTGCTATATGTAGGCTCGAAGTGCAGGAAATCGAATCACAAAGACATGAGCAATCCTCTGCATTTATGACTCAAGACAACCTAGTGCATGCTAAGAATTTGGATATTGTACCTTTACTAACTCCAGAAGACACGAGCACTCAAGGGCATAATTTATGACCTCCAGTAAATTGAATATTGGCTGATCTAGGCAATGAAAATTGCACAAGAGAAAGTCCTACTTGCTAGTATGCTCTTTCTACAGGTTGGGGTAATTATATAATAAATAAAATAATCCTTTGTACCCTTATTATATGCCCAATATATTGTTTTCAATTTTTTTTTTTTTTTAACCCCCAACATGAACGAACTTGCTATGATATTGGTCCATCAATGACGCCCCCTGTGGTGTGTATATATATGAAACACGTTCAAGTGTATACTATAATTACATCAAAAGCTCACAAGTACAACAAACAACACAAGCATGTCCGTATATATATATGAATGAAATAAGTGCATGGGCTACAGAAAATACTGGAGAGGGTATACAAAGGACAAAATATTTAAAATTACAGTCCATCATAATCAACTAGGGCATACTAATTGGTATCACCATTAACTGATACATATCCTTCATTGCAGGCAGCTATGGCAAAATAAGTTTATATCCTCTATTGCATTATTAAGACACCTACTAATTTTTTTGCAACAGAGAAAAGTGCTTATATATACTTACTTGTTGGGTTTGAAGTGAAGATTCCCTGATGTTAATTCTCTCTGTAAAAGCAGGCCTGGAGTTGAACCACGAAAAAGGTGGAGGTAAGATGTTTCTGATTGGATCTGCACAGATCTTTGTACTTGCTGTTATTATTTTTCTATAGTATGTGTTTGTAGATTCTAGGATTTGAATATTGTTGCTGTTTAGATAGGTTTCCAGCTTTATCACTACCTAGGTATTTTCAGGATTATTCTTTGAGTGCAGAATATGAACAGTTACAATGAGAGCCAGGCACTTTTCAGGATCTATCTAAATTTTTATAATCAATTTTCTGTGCAGCTACCCTTCCTTTGTAGAACGCTTACTACCAGAGATACATGATTACTAATTTAGAATATTAAGGCCACAAGCTTATATGCCATCATTGTAAAGGAAGTCATGATCATTTTGATTGGTTTTTGTGGATGGTCTCATCTTCCCGGAGAACTAGTGTAGAGAGAGGTATTTTGAAGGTGGTTTTCAGCATTGCCAAGATTACTGCTAGTTATGTAGGATGCACCGATTTTTCAAGTGAAATTGAAGTGAAATGATTGCGAGATGTCAATTGACTGATACATATTCAGATCTTTTCAAAATGATTCAGAATTTTGAAGTAAGAGATGAGCCATCAATTGATATTTGATGGTTTCTCAATTTAGTTGTGTATCTCATCTAACACTTGCACTTTTTTCTTCTTCTTCTGTTAATAGATGCTTTTGACATTTCTACTTTGTTTTAATAACACAAAAGAAACAACCAAAAGGAAGGGTTCAGTGGACCGTTTCAGAAACCATTACCCTCATCAATGCAAAACAAGTTGAGAAGAATTTGCCATCCCGAGGTGGTTTCATGAAACCTACTAAATCAGCCATTGAGAAATGGAAATGTACTTCTGCTCAATGTCATTCAAATGGTCTCAATCGCATTGCCACTCAGTGTCATGACATGTGGGATCATATTCAGCTGAACTACAAAAAAATTAGGCATTATGAATGAAGTATTGTTTCTGAACATGAGAGCTACTGGAAGCTGACGACAAAAGAGCACATATATAAGAAATTACCAACAAATTTCACAAAGGAAATATTTGATGCCATGGAAGAGAACTTTGGACAGAATCGAACTATTCATCCTGGAGACATGGTTATTGACACATAGGCATCTAATTATTGAGCATTTGAACATAATGCTGATTCAGAAAATACCCCACTGCATAAGAATATGAAGCTTGAGACACCACTCGAGAATCAAGGGGATGCTTCGATTGATAGAGACAACCATTTTACAGGGAAAAAGTGGAAAGTAGGATCCATGACTTCAGGGATAAAATCAACTTTGGTTGAAAACAATTAGAAAATCATTTCTAATCTTAAGCTGACTGAGCAGGGGCATCTAAAACGACATGATAAGTATTGTAGTATGTTTGAACAATGAATGGAGATAGATGAAAAGTATTTGAAAGATCATATCCTGAGTGTACAAAGGATCATATCCTTCTAGGCAGCTGCCTTCTTTCTAGAAGATGGTTTTCCATTTTTCTTTCTCCAAATCGCCCTCCCAAGGAAAGCAGACTCTTTCACAACAACAACCCCACATTTCCTACCAAATGTAGCGCCTTCATTTATGACAGTATACTTAGCAAAGGTAAAGTAAATTGACCCTTTTTCATCAGAGATGTAGGTGGTCATGAGATATATGAAGCTGAAAATGCCCACGTTCAAGTGCACCCTCCACAAAATCACCAATAACTTTGAGAATCTTCCGTAAGTCTATAAGTATGCATGTTTCATTTCCACTGCAATGAAGTACAATGAAAGATCTGATCGATCTTCCCTCTCACAATCACCCTATCCCTCTCACAATTAGTTAGGGTGAGGGTTTCCATCCAAAGAGCCAAAAGTCATGAATCATGAGAGAATGAACTCCAATTTCTCTTTTATCCCCTTTTCACGTTTCCTACTCAATAATTAATCAAAAAGTGACTTTATAATTTTTTTCTTCAATATTTCCTCAAAATTCACTTTAATAGGTTATTCTTTTTACTCCATAAAGTGATTTATTTGCTTTAAAGCATTTCTGAGAAATGGAAGTCACTTTTCATCATCCCAACATTTAAATCTTTCCATCCCAATTCCAACCAACTATTACACTAAGGTGCTCGCTTAGATAATTTAGATAAAATAACAACCTTAGAGACTTTAATTAAATTATGTTAATTATTACTCCCAAATTAAGGGAATGGTCAAATTGCATTGAAATAAAAAACTGACAGGGCAAGAGTGATCCTCTAAACTCCTCTTAAAGCTATGAGCTCACTGGTAACATCAAATTACCCCAACAATCATCTCCACTTGCAGAGCAATAGAACCCAAAATTGGGGACATTACGTCACACAACACCCATCATTAGGGAATTCAAATAAAACTTTGATAGATAGTGAACCTGATTCTTCTTTTATCAAGCCATATTTGTGCCTTTCACTCTTAGTTCACGAGATAAAACATACTGATAATACCACTCATAATGGAACCTCCCTTAAGCTGATTAAAAATAGATCCAAGCATAATTAGAAATCCACAAAATGCATCCATCAACTACTTATTTGTACAGGGAAACCTAAAAATATTCCCTAAAAACATGAACATAATGTGGGAAACCTAAAAATATTCCCTCCTCCTAACTATCAAGTGTGGATTAAAGATGACTAAAAGAGGATAAAATTTTCCTAATCATAACCTAAGTGGTGCACCTACCTGAGATAACACGGATATAAAGCATGCATAAAAAGAAACTCAGTTCATTCCATCAACAAGTGCACCCTCCTTTTGCTTCCGAAATAAAGATAAAGCATGCCAAAAACAAGACTATCAACAACTCGGTCTTTTTGAATGGATAAAGATGAGTTTGAGTGGAAAAGATGCTCCCAAACTAGTGCACCCTCTATGATTGGATAAAGAGGAGTTTCCTTGGACAAAACGATACCAAAAATATCTTCTGTGTAGAGTGATATTTTACTAGATAAATATGATTTAAAAAATCCAAGAATAACTCCAAGTAGTGCACTTTTCCTCACTAGCTAGTGCATATGGTCAACAAATACCTCAAAATCGAACAATATGTGACCAACAACCACCTAAAAATAGGACAATATGGGACACTCCACCCATCATCAAGGATTCAAATAAATCATTGATAGATAGAACCAACTCTCGAGTGATCCTATAG
>LPNX010973427.1:122197-147833 GCA_001517045.1 Pseudotsuga menziesii
TGAATAAATTCACAAATAAGTTCTATTAATGCATTGAACTAAACCCTGATATTTATCTTTCCAAAAAAAATATTAAATCTTCTCAAAGAACCTGATAGATTACCTTCATATCTTCATCTTATATTATATATAGTAAGTTTTCTAGCTGCAGATGTAGCCCCTCCAATGAAGAATCTAGAATGTTGGAATACACCCCTCTTTTTCTGCACCCACAACAAGAAAACTAAGCATGTTAGAAAATAACATGATTGAAAACATAGATCCTACTAGGTATGATTCAAAAGCTAAGACTACATTTATCAATGCCATTAAAAATATAAAGAAGACCTTATGCTGAAAATTAAAACACCATCATGGAATTGTTGATTAATCTAGTTGATGTTGAAATACCTTTCCAACATATATATTTTTGACATGCTCATTACAAATATCCAGCGTGAGTCTACACTTGCTTTGGTGGTGTCAATCAACTATCCACTTTGCTGGTATACGAGTTTACTATTTCGGGGAATAACCTCATAATGATCCCTGTATTTTTGTAGTACAAATGAGAATTAAATGAATTTCATAGTGTTCATAACTTGTTTATTGCATCTGCAGAGCCAAGCTATCCAACATTGCGTAGATCAACTCAGTTTGTGGGTGTGTTCGATCTCCTACAAGAAATGGATGCACTCTAGTATTGACCTCAACCCAGCTATACCATGGATTCTTTTCACAATTTTATATTTCATCATTGTTCTTACCTTGTCTACATCTTCCCTCCTACTTTCAATAACATAAATGTTTGACATCAGGACGTTATTTCCAACACATTGAAGGTCGAGCTTAAAAACCAGTTCAACTGCAATTTTTCCTATTTCAATGTTGGAATACACTCTACAAGCACTGAGCAAAGCAACATCTGGTTCAAATGGCATCTTTCTTATCACATCAAGTGCCTTATCAAGGTGCCCAACATGACCAAGTAGATACATCATGCAGGAATAATGCTCGGCCTGTTGGGTAATGTAATGATGGTGTCTCATAAAATCAAAGTAATGCAAACCTTCATCAAGTAGGCTTGCATGGCTACAAGAAACAAGAACCCCAACAAAATTAATATGATTTTGCTTCATACCAGCCTGCTCCATTTTTTGAAATACCTCTATCGCATCCCTGCCTCTCCCAAACCTACCATAGTCTACAGTCATATTGCTCCAAGAAACTATATCTCGTTCACACATTTTATCAAACAATTGGTGTACATACTCCATATTCCCACATTTAGTATACTTGTCAACAATGTAATTTTCCACAACAATTTTAGATTCAAATCCTCTTCTCAAAATGTGGGCGTGGATTTGATTGCCATATGCCAATGAGGTCATCCCAGTGCAAGCATCTAGAACACTAAAAATGCGGCTTGGTTTGGTTTTAATCCCATTGCTTGCATTTGTCTAAAGATTTTAAATGCCTGTTACGCAAATCTATGCTTCACATAATTGGGTATCATTGCATTCCCTGATAGGGAAATTTGGTTCATGCATTCTGTAACATCTGTTGGGCACTCTGTAAATCATTGGTTGCATTTGTCTAAAGATATTAAATGCTAGTTACGAAAACCAATGCCTCACATAACTAGATATCATTGCATTCCTTGATAGCGACATTTGGTTCAT
The DNA here is from genome assembly GCA_001517045.1 of Pseudotsuga menziesii. Lineage (NCBI taxonomy): Eukaryota > Viridiplantae > Streptophyta > Pinopsida > Pinales > Pinaceae > Pseudotsuga > Pseudotsuga menziesii. The sequence goes on from LPNX010973427.1 coordinate 123,859, forward strand.
GCATTCTGTAACATCTGTTGGGCACTCTGTAAATCTCCGTATTTTGCATACAAAGCAATAATCCCACAACAAATAGATAAATGATATCAAATATAGTTTTAAAGTAGTTGGAATGCACTTGTTTCCCCTATTTCAAGCTCGCACATGCCCGTAGAATGTTGACAATGGTAAATTAATTTATCCTTTTTCCCTCTTCCATCATCAAGCAAAAGAGTACCCAATATTTTCTACCATAACAATGTTGTGCATATCCTTCTATCATAGAAGTCCATGAAACCAAATTGTGTGCATGCATTTTGTCAAACATTTGATGTGCATCCTCAATACAACCAAACTTGGCATACATACTAACAAGCTTAGCAGCCAAACAAACATCAGGTTAGAACCCAATTTTTATCATGTGACCATGGAAGTGTTTTCTTTTTCCAATTCTCTCGCCTCGATGAAAATCTCCAAAATCCTACAATAAGTAATGGAGTCTTCTACAAAGCATCGTTGGTTGAGAAGATTCAAAATGTGCAATGCCTTCTCCCATCTCCATGGAATTTTTGGTGTCATGGAGTTTTCAAAGGGTTTTCCTTGAACAACAATGACGACGGATTCTGAATATTAATATTTTTGGTTGCTACTGGTATCAATGGTTTTGAAGTTGTATCCGTAAATGGAATTGTTTGGTGTTAATGCCAACGTTTATAAAGCTTATATTTTAAAGTATGTTCTTCATTAAGAAGCACGCATCATTTACATTGCATGTGGATGTGGTGACCACCTTTGTTGCTTTATTTGTGGATATTCAAGTAGGTCAAGCCTTACACCCTTGATTTAAACCAACTTTCTAGGCTTGTCTTGGAAGCGCAAGATTTTGGAGGTTGTGTTTGCCACATTGGATTAAAAGGGGCCCCTCTTCTAGGGACTTGTCAGGAATATATTTCCCACTTTAACATCATTTTTTTACTTACATTTAATTTTATTACATAAATCTTATATTTTTCATGTTTTATATATAGCTAAACTAAAATCTATAACATATATTAAGTTTTAACTTATATTGAATTACGGTTTTTCATAGTCCAACATAGAGATGGTTACAAGTAATATTTATAAACATGTGTGCCGCCACTATGCAAGATTGCTTTAATCCTGAGAGTGTAATATGATTAATTAATAAAGATCAAGTGGTAATGCTGTACGTTGAAGTAATGTTTTTTTTATTTACATTAAAAACAATATTCTTTATAAGTTTTAGCTATGTTAAATGTAATTGTTTAGGGTTAATGTTGAAGAGATCTAAATGTTTTTATTATTTTTACTATATTATTGGAGTGCAGTGTTTAAGAAAGAATTTTGAGTTGTTTTATATTGATTAGTTTTTTTTAATAAAAGGAAAAAGGAAAATAAGTCATTGTAAGTGTAAGTTATTTTATTGTTGCTAAAATTGTTAAATATATGGTGAGTTATGTGAAAATATATTTTTTGAATTAGAAGGAAAAAAACTCATAGTAAAATGCTAGTTAATTTATCCTTATTAATGTTCATGAACATGTGGTTATTTATGTGATAATAATTGTTAAAAATAAATAAATATAGGTAAAACATTTGTACAACTTGGGAAATGAATGTTTGGATATCCTAAATACTAAACATGGAAGGGTCTATACATGTCATGAGATAGTAAGGGTCATGACTATCCCTAGATACTAAGTGTCACATCCATACAACCTACCCAATCCTTTCTTGAACTTGAGCGTCTTTTAAGTTTGTATTGACTCTTGAGGTCATGTGACACTGGCCTACATCAGCCACAACCCAAGGGAAACACACAATCCCTACATAAGTAATTTTCCAAGTGAGTAATGTTTAATTTCAAATGGAAAAATGGATTTTAAAGAAAAAAACATTTCATCACCCTTTAACTATAGGTTTCTCAAATCTTAACCATATGAATTTTCATCATTAGGGATTCTATGAAATATAATATAAAACAATAGCATAAGTGAATGAATATATTTCAATCCTTAACAAATCCAAACTTCTAAGAAATCCATGAGAAATGATGCCAAAGAGTTTCGATAATTTTCATTCCTCCACCTAGTTTTTCACCTAGATAACCTAACATAAGGAGAACATAAATTTAACTGATTTGGGGTGCTAAAGTGGACACAATAAATGTAATTTATTTGATGATAATGACATTCACAATGATGTGATTATATGGTGATGATGACAATGTTTTTGTTGATGACGACAATGACAATGATGAAAATGATGACGATGATGATGAAGTCGATGGAAATGATGATGAAGTTGACAATAATGATATAAACCACCTAGTTTTGCACCTATACAACGTAGCATAAGGAGAATATAAATGTAATTGATTTGGGATGCTAAAGTGGACACAATAAATGTAATTGATTTGATGATAATGACATTCACAATTATGTGATTATATGATAATGATGATGACAATGTTGTTGTTGATGATGGCAATGAAAATGATGATGATGATGATGAAAACTATGGCAATGATGATGAAGTTGACAATGATGTGATTATATGGTGATGACGATGATGATAGTAATGATGAAAATGACAATGAGAATAACATGAGAAATGATGATGATGATGATGATCCTTATAAGAAAGTGTTGGTAGAGGTAAATAAACCCAGTTTCACTACAAGCTCCAAGATTAAAATGTGCTCAATCATAGTTATAAGTTATGCATGCTTAAAATTGTAACCGTATCCCACTTGTTATGCATGCTTTAAATGGTAAACATATCCCATATGCTTTAAATGATGACGATGATGAACTAGATGACAATGACAGTGATGATGTTTTTGATGATGATGATTATGGAAATGATGATGATCATCATCTTCATCGTCATCTTTGTCATTGTCACCATGATTATCACAATAGTCATCTTCATCGGCATAATCATCAATCATGTCATCATCATCACCATTGTCATTGAAATCATCATCATCGTGATTATTGACATTTTCACCAGTTATTCATCATTACCATTGGCATAAGAAATAACATCTACCAAAAATATGTGATTAGTGGAAAAGGGTCATGGAGGACACATACACTTTATGCATGCCAAATAACAACTTATTTTTTAAGATGATCAACATCATCATTCTCATTGTATTCATCATCATTGTCATTGTCATCATCACCATCATCATCATTCATTTCATAGCCATCATAATCATTGTCAATGTCGGCATTGCCATTATCCTCATCATCATCATTGTCATCATTCTCCTCATTATCAACAACATTATCATCATCATCGTAGCCATCCTCAATATCATAATCATTATCCTCATTGTTATCTTCAACATTTGGGTATCAAATGGGATGCAAAAGTGGATAAAAACATGGATGCAAAAAAGGATGCACCAAAAGTAGGCACATAATGGAATGCACCAAAAATGGATGCAAAAGGTGATGCAAAAGTGGATGCAAAAAATGATGCAATCGTGGAAGCAAAACATAATGAAAAAAGTGGTGCAAAAGTGGATACAACCATGGATGTAAAATTGGATAAAAAATTGGATGTGAAAGTAGATGCAACAAAACTAGATGCAAAAGTAGTCGTAACACCCAACTCAAAACCCGATGCAAAAGTGGATGCAAAAATGGATGCATAAAGGGATGCAATAACTGATATAAAATTGGATGCAAAAAAATATGCAAACGTGGATGCAAAAGTTGAAGCAAAAGTGGGTGTAAAAGTAGGCACAAAAATGGGTGGGAATTGGGACGTGACAAAAGTGGATGCAATAGTAGATGCAAAAAAAGACGTAAACATGGATGAAAAATGGGATGCAAAAAGGGATGAAAATATGGGTGCAAAAGTGGACGAAAAAATGGATGCAAAAGTGGATGCAAAAATTGCTGAAACAAAATGAGATGCAAAACTAGACTCAAAACAAGATGTAAAATTTGATGCAAAACTTGGCGCACGAAGGGATGCAAAAAAAGAAGCAGAAGTGGATGTAAAAAAAGATGCAAAAGTGGATGAAAACAAGGGCGTAAAAGTTGAAGCAAACATGGACGTAAAAGGGGGTGCAATAAGAGTAGATGTACAAACTAGGCACAAAATTATGTGCAAAACTAGGCTCAAAACCTGTCGCAAAACCTGGTGCATAACCAGGTGCAAAACTTGGTGCAAATTACACCGCAATTTGTGCCAGATTTAGAAAAAGGACACAAAAAATGCCTAAAATAGCACCAACCTGTGAAATTGAGCCATTTTGTCCAAAAAATGAAGAAAAATACACTGAATGATGGTCTAGATGCAAAAAAGGATGCAAAAAGAGACGCTAAATCCAATTTTTGTTGTAGTGTGACTTTACTAAACCCTACTAGAGATGACTTCTCTAGGAGAGTTTAATAACCCTAGTGCCCGGAATTGCGGGGACTTTAACCCTTGAACAATAGGAGGGTTACCCATAATGACTTGACCTGACTTGTTTACATTATAGAAAATCCTAATCGGAACATCGAGGCATGACATGACTAAAATACATTATAGACACTTCTCGGAATAAACATCAGGGTACAAGACATAAGATATATAGGTGAATACATTCCGAAGTTGCAAATACATCAACACTCCCTCTTAACTAGGAAGATATTCTTTTGACACAATTTTCAGCACTGGTCTTCTTCTTTGTATCGACTGGTTCATCTCGTCAGCTTCATCTTCAATTTGTCTTCATCTTCAAGTCTTCTTCGTCTTCTTCGTCTTCTTCATCTTCAAGTCACCTTCATCTTTAAGTCATCTTCTTCTTCAAGTCTTTTTCATCACGAGATCTGGATCATCACGACTATTGGATCATCATCACTGTATCATCATCAAATATGGATCATCACTTGATCTGGATCATCATCAAGTATGGATCATCATCACATCTAGATCATCACTTGATCTAGATCATCATCAAGTCTGGATCATCATCACATCTGTATCATCACTTGATCTGGATCATCATCAGGTGCTATCTCAGAATGGTGCTATCTCTCGATTCTTCTTGTCATAGGAAGTTCTACAAATCCATACCTTTTTCATGCTGGTTGTAGGCCTACCCTTCATGTAGGTCTTCAGCACTTATATCTGACCCTAAGTTAGAATGGCCAACCCAACTCTTATATCTGACCTCATTTTGTCAAAAAGGCACACCCAACACTCACATCTAACCTCATCTTGTCAGAAAGGCCCAGCACTCACATCTGACCATGTGTAAACACATCACGCCAGTATGGATCAGCACTTACATCTGACCTCATCTTGTCGAAAAGGCTCTGCACTTACATCCGACCCCATCTTGTCAGAAAGGCACAACACTCACATCTGACCATGTGTAAACACATCGCACTAGAATGGCTCAGCACTTACATCCGACCTCATATTGTAAGAAAGGCTCTGCACTTACATTCGACCATGTGTAAACACATCGCATCAAAAGGGCTCTCAATCCCAGAATGAGGATTCCTGGTAACTGAATAGGTACCTCCATTCTCCCAGAGAATGGCATCAACCCTTATATCTGATCAAGTGGGGACACATCCCTCAATCACATCAGAATGGCCATTGTGCTCACATCTGATCATGTAAGACTGCATCCTACGATCATATCAGAACGGCCCTCAGTCCTAGACTGAGTATTCCTGGTAACTGAACAGGTGCCTCCATTCCAAGAATGACATTCATCCCTTACATCTGATCATGTAGGAACCAATCCTACAGTCACATCAGAATGGCTCAGCACTCACATATGACATGGAAGGAACCAAATCCTCTCACCATGATAGAATGTCTTAGCCCTTACATCTGACCATGGAAGGAACCTAATCCTCTCACCATGTCAGAATGACTCTAGGTCTCATCATTTCCCCTTGGAGGGAACCTCAATCTGGAGAACACCAAGCTTCTCCCTAAAGTATTCAAACTTCACTCTAGCTAATGGCTTCGTCAACACATCAACTATCTGTTCGTCTATCGCAACATACTAGAGCTTCACTACTCCTCTCTGCACCATATCCTTGATATAGTGATACTTGATCTCGATATGCTTCGACTTGTCATGGAACACTGGGTTCTCTGACAACTGCACACAACTCTGGTTGTCGCAATATATACAAGTAGCATCCAACTAGAGATCAAATAAATCAGACAGTAGCTTTCTCAGCCATACTGCCTCGCAACTAGCTGAACAAGATGTGACATATTCTGCTTCAGCTGTACTCAGTGCCACACATGACTGCTTCTTGCTAAACCAAGAGATCATACCTGATCCCATATTGAAGCAGCATCCTGAAGTTCTCTTCCTATCGAACACTGCCTGCCCAATCTGAATCAACATAACCCTCCAGGTTAATCTTCTGATTTGCCTCGTACTTGAGCCCATAATCAACTGTACCCTTCAGGTACCTCAAATTTTTCTTTGTAGCAATCAAGTGAACATGTCTCAAATCTGTCAGGAACTGGCTCAAGGCATTCACAACAAAGCAAATATCTGGTATCGTGTTCGTCATGTACATCAAGGAACCAATCATTTGACAATACATCATAGCATCAACCGCTTTTGATGAAGCATCGCTCAATAGCTTCAGGTTTGATGCCATAGGTGTTGTTATGGCCTTGCAGTCCATCATCCTGAATCTCTTCAGAATATCTACTGCATACTTCCCTTGTCCAAGGAAGATTCCATTCACATTCTGCCACACCTCCATGCCTAAGAAATAGTGCATCATACCCAAGTCTTTCATTTCAAACTTAGCAGCAAGTTTCCTCTTTGTATCCACAATCAACCCATCCACACCTGTTACAAATAGATCATCCACATACAGTAGGAGTATCACTGAATTGCCATCTTCAACCTTGTAGTAAAGGTTGGAATCTGCTTTACTCTTGGTAAAGCCCAAAATATATAGGAAACCATCAATTCTGTCATACCATGTCTTGGGTGCCTGTTTCAAATTGTACAGGGATTTCTTCAATCTAAACACATGAGACTCCCTGTCATGTGTCTCAAAACCGAGTGGCTGCTCCACATACACTTCTTCTTCTACTACACCATTCAAGAAATCAGTCTTGACATCCATCTGGTGTATCTTCCATTTCATCACTGCAGCCAGAGAAAGTACTGATCTGATGGAAGTGTATTTGGCTACAGGTGCAAAGGTTTCTTCATAATTTATTCCTTCTTTCTAGGAGAAACCATGAGCCACGAATCTTGCTTTATATTTCTCTATGCTGCCATCTGCAGCATGCTTGATCTTGTAGATCCATTTGGAAGTTACAATGGAATTCCCTTATGGTCTTGGGACAACATCCCAAACACCATTGTTCATGATCGATTGATACTCTTCAATCATAGCCCTCTTCCATTCTTTCCTTTCTGCTGCTTCTTCATAGTTGGAAGGTTCTTTTTCAATAATGTCACATAGCAACGCTACATAACTAGAGCAAGCCATAGTTCTCTTTCTTCCTCTAGGTGTTTCTTCTGAAGCTCCATATCTTTCTGCACCTTGAATAATTTCACATACCCAAGCAGGTTTCCTCTTATGAGGATTCTTCTCTTGAGGTGGATCTACAGGTTCTTCAAATTCTTGATCTTCTTCTTGAATTTCTTCGTTCATGGTTGTATCATGAATTTTGGGTGCTCTTGTTTCTTCAGGTTCTTCAGCCGGTTTCTTCCTGGATTTGATGTAGGCTGAATCTTCATCAAATGTTACATCTATGCTAATGTCAATATTCTTGAATCCTGGGAAGTATATTCTGTAAGCCTTCGAGCTTTCAGAGTATCCCAAAAATATACCCTTCTTTCCTGAAGGATCTAACTTTGTCCTCTTTTCTTTGGGAATGTGTATGCACACAGGAGAACTGAACATTTTGAGATGGCTGAATTTTGGTTTCTTGCCGGAGAAGAATTCTTTAGGAGTCTTGTTCTCGACTACTCTATGTGGAGTACGGTTCTGTACATACACCGCTGTTATGGAAGCTTATTCCCATAGATGCATGGGAAGATCTTGGTCATGAAGCATGGCCCTTGCTGCTTCCATGATCGTTCTATTCTTTTTTTATGTAATCCCATTCTGCTATGGATTATATGGAGTGGATAACTCCCTCTTAATCCCCGAGTCTTTGCATAGCTCTTTGAATTCATTTGATGTGAATTCTCCACCATTATTTGATCGAAAGGTATTGATATTATTTTCAGTGTGGTTGTCGATCAAGGCTTTGAATTCCTTGAACTTGCTGAATACTTCACATTTGTTTTTCATAAAGTATATCCATGCCTTTCTAGAAAAATCATCAATGAAAGAAACATAGTATACATACTAGCTTAGTGAACTGGATGACATTGGACTGCATACATTAGAGTGGATGATTTCCAAGGTTCCTTTTGCCTTGCTCTCACCACTTGGAAATGTCTTCTTTGTGTTCTTCCCTTTTGCACATCCTTTGCATACACCTTCATGTTTTGTCTGTATTTCTGGGAGTCATTCAACAACTTTGCTTGCAAGTGGTAGTGCTCTGTAATGCACATGTGCAAGCCTTCTATGGCAAATATCATTTGGTTCTACTGAGTCATGAACCAAAGCTTTTTTTGGTTGCCCCTTCAATTTGTATAGTCCTCCTTCTTGTTCCCCAATCACTACTGCATCATCGAAAGACTTCCCCTTTGGCCACATGAGGACTTGGCCATATACAAATGAAAACCTCATTCCTTTTGCATCTAATGCAGATATGGAGAGGAGGTTCTTCTTTAGTCTAGGTAGAAATAGTACATCTTTCATCTTGATAGAATTTCCAGAGTCTAGCTTGTATGAGGATTCACCACTACCTTTTATTGGATATTGGTAGTCATCTTCGAGTTTCACCTTGTGAGGTGATTCATGTTCAGATAGTTTCAAAAAGGATTCCTTGAATCCTGTCATATGTTTGGAAGCACAACTGTCTATAAGCCAATCATTGCTGCCATGTGTGATAGTTCCCGTGAGAGCGGAGATCAGAACATATTCTTCATCACTTAAAGAATCATCACTGACTTGTCTATTTCTATTTGTGGAAGGTTCATCATCCTCTGCAGCATGAGCATGATGTCTTCTCTTGTTTCCATTTTTCTTGTGAGAGCTACTTTTGTTTCTAGGACAATCTCTAGAAAAGTGTCCTCTTTTATCACATGTATATCAAATGAACTTAGACTTATCTCTAGGATTTCTAAAGTTATTCCTTTGATGAGAGTACTTACTTCTGTGGTGGGTAGATATAGTTTTCTTGGATTGTACAGTGAGAGCTTGATCTTCACTTCCCATCTTTTCTTCTCGAGTTGCTATCCGAGCTTCTTCTTGAGAGAATTCTTCCCATAGTCTGCTGAACTTGACTAACTTCTTTCTGGCACGGATCCCTTGAATGAAAGAGTCCCATGTCCTAGGGAGACCATTCAAGGTGGTCATTAAATCTCTGCATTCTCCACTTCTTCATCTACTGCTTCAAGTTGTTCTTTGATCTAGGAGACCCTTGTAAAGTAAGACTGGATGGTCTCCGCATTATATATCTTCACATTCTTCAACTGGTTCCTCAAGGTCATCTTCCGGTTTATGTTCTTTCCTTCAAACAATTTGGTCAGGGAATCAAACATAGCTTTAAGTGTCTTTAGGGATGACACTTGTGGTATGAGGTGATCCTTGATTGAATTAGCAATAATGCTCTTTTCCATAACCAACTTCTTCTTATGTAATGCCTTAGCCTCATCTCCCTCTGGAACTAGAATCTCCTCATTGATATAGGAGTGCAACTCATTCTCTTCCAGGACCAGGGAGATCCTATACTTCCAGGATTGAAATTTATCAGCTCCCTCAAGATTTTCATCAAGCTTGGTATGATGAGACATCTTAACTGAGAACCTCAAATGGAAATACAAAATATTTAGATCTTACCAGGTCAAGATGTCGGATCTGGATTTGGAGCTGAATTTCTGCAGTGCTGGTTTAGGAGCATATTAGGGTTTGGATTTTTCAGAGTTCTGTCCAACCAAATGCTTTGATCTTGATTTCTAACTTCAATTTTGAGGAGGAGATCAATCTAGGCCTGGGCTCACTGAAAAATTCCTCTTTTGTGAAAATCCCTAATTTTCGGCAGCAGTGCTGGGTCCAAAACTGAAAAAACTCAGAATTGGATTCTGCTTCGACAGAAAGATGCGCCCTAGGGAGGAGAGTTAGTCCAACCTTCTTTTGCTAAAAATATATGGAGATAGATCCCAAAAAATAGGAATCCCTAGTTCCCGCAGCTGCACAATGTATTCTTCTCAGGTTAGCTCTGATTCCATGTTAGAATTTTATCATTAAGCTAGCATTATATTAGGATCTTTTAACTGAGAGAATAACAAGCACAACAATCAAACACAAGAGACAATGAACACAGTGTTTTTCCTCATGGAAACCATAAATGGAGAAAACCTTGCAAATTCCTTAGAGATAGAATTATCACCAAATAGAAAAGCCCAAAACAGTAAGATGATCTCCCGACAGCAGTAACCTCTTTCTTCCTAGCCCCAATGTCTTCTTCTTCCTCAACTATGTGCAACAACTGAGTGTGAGTGAGTGTGTGATAAATAGAGAGGATAGCTCTCTATTTATACTAATTCCTGACTTGAATAAACTCTACTAGGGCTGAATTCTCTAGGAGAGTCTAATAACCCTAGTGCCTCGAAACTACGGGGACTTTAACCCTTGAACAATAGGAGGGTTACCCACAATGACTTGACATGACTTGTTTATATTGAAGAAAACTCCCGATTGGAACATCGGGGCGTGGCATGACTCAAATACATTGTAGACACTTCCTGGAATAAACATTGGGGTACAAGACATAAGATATATAGGTGAATACATTCCAAAGTTACAAATACATCAACAAGACTTTGTGAAGATGTTGTGGATGCCAAGATCATGCATCAATGCATCAATGTGTTGTAGACGAAGAACATGTGGAGAGGCCCCTTGAAGGTCATCATTTGCTGATGGAGGAGAATCATAAGAATTTTTTTTTTCTTCTGCACCATACTCTGATCTAGAAGCATAATCAATAATGGAAAATATATCTCTACAAACTCTTTCCCAAAGAGCATCAAAATACTCAATAAAATCAGCTTGATGTGTAGCTACCATATCATGAATTAAACCATGAATATTCTTCCCAATTTGATGAAGCACCTTCATAACTCTATAAAAAAGCTCACAAGGCTCTTAAATATTAGAATATAAGTCATATACAACATAAAATATCAGAGGTATAGTGTCTCCATGAGCGAATGGGTCCATATTGGGATCAAAAGAGTGGGAAACTAGATCACATTGAGAGTTGAGTGAACTTGGATGGCCTAGAGACTTGAAATTTGAACCATAGGTGCTGAGATCACATCCATAAATGTCGAAAAAAAGTCCCATGAAGGAAAATGACATGGATTCCCAACCAATGAATGATATGCAAGACATAAAACAACATACACAAGTGACATAGTATTGGAAACAATGCAATTTTGAGATTTTCAAACAAGCGAACTTGAGGGTTGTTTGATATTTTGGGAATCAAATGGTTGGGGAAATGAGTTTATGACTGTAATAACTTGTATATCAGCCTGTATATCACATTAAGAATCAGGATAGGAAGGATCTGAATGTATTGGGAAAGAGCTTTCAAAAGACAAGTCGAAAACCAGTGAAAAATGACTTGTTTTTGGAGGAAACTTTGGTGAATTGTTTGGGGTTTCTTCCAAGGAAGGGATGGAGGTTTCAGAATCTAATATATCAGACTGTAAATCAGAAACAAATATATCTGAAAAAAATACATGGGAAATAGGTTTCTCCCTAGCACCCAAAGGACACAAGCACTTACCATCTTCTTGCTCCAAGGAGAGCTTGCGCTCCTCTCTTCTTGCAAAATCTGGAACATCAATATTGTTGTCTTCAAGGAGCTTGGTCATGATGTCCATATTCCTTATGAAGCAAGATTTGTCATGATGCAAAGCTCTGCAATAATCACATTTTGGATTATCTCTCTTGATCTTCATCCTCTTGGATTTCGAATCCTCGTTAGTTGAACTTGATATTTCCACATCCGAATGCTTCTTCTCCTTCACTCTTTGTTGCTTTGAATCCTTGGATTTCTTATTTCCTTGTCTTGATTCATCACACCTACAACAAGGGATTTATCCTTGGTGGATTTGATGGTACCCATTTGAACTAACTTGGCTTGTTCCTGAGTCAAAGACTCCATTAAGTTTGCCAGTGGAGGCATTCTCCAATTTCGAACTGTCATCTTTCCTGAATGGAATATCGAGACAAACACATAATACTCGGGCCCTAGATTCAAAAGGACAGACAAGATCAATTTCTATTTTTTCTTCTCGATTCCACATTGTTTCAGCTGAAGGACCAATGATTTCAAATTTGTGAAGAAATCATGGATTGTCTCAAAGTGAGTTAGGCTCAATGATATCAACTCATTTTTGAGTTGGTGTCCTCTCATGTCATTAGTCTTCTCAAAAAGTGACTTGATCTTGATCCAAAATTCATTGGGTGTTCCAAGTTTGTCTACATGGAAGATAAGATCCCTAAAAATACTGAGACAAAGCATCTCAAATGCTTCATCTAGTCTGTTGAGGTACTTCGATTTTTCCACATCAGAGTTGGGCTCAGTCTCAGTTACCATGGTGAATCTATAGAGGCCTTTCGAACTCAGATGGATCACCATTTGAGACTTCCATTTGAGATAGTTGAATGGGGTAAGAAACACATAAGTCTGCTCCATTCCTTCTTGTGCATTGAGTGACATAAACACTGGTTGTACTTGCAATGCAAACACTCAAATTTTTCTGGAGGAAACCCTAGATAGAAAATCAAATTCTCTGGATTTGAGTTGCAGCTCCAAATAACTCTGATACCATGTGACAATATGCTTCACAACAACATCTAGGATCTAAGGGAATCACCACAATTCAATATTATTCACAAACTATACAGAAAACCAGTGAAGAGAGCAAAATTAAAACACAGAGATGGTGCCAATAACTTAAGTTTCTATTACTGCACATCATGTAAATATGTGTGGTACATATTTATAATACAATGGGATAAAATCATTATCCTTAGGAGGAAAATGGTGGGATACATGTTGCAGGATTAGGTTGGACCTCAAACCACCCTAGGTTGACCAATAAGATCCCAAACCACCTAAAACGGTCACAAATGGCCATGTGAACGTGGGTGAAACATGCTAGGACATAAATGAGGGTAGGATAGGTGTGGTGGAGTGCATGGGTGAGTGGGAGTGGCTCTAGGAAACATTTAATGTTCCAAAAGGGAAAAAACCCACCTAAATGCATGATGGGCACCTCTGGTCAAAACAATTCCATGTTTTAAGGAGTAGGACTGCCCAAGGAATTAAATGTCATTAATGAGGGCGCTCATGCTCTTATTTGACTAAAAATAGGGTGCTTGGGTGCCTTAATTAGTCCAAAACCCCCATATACCTTGCTAGACCAACATAAAGAAGGTGTTCACCATATGATATAAGTATAAGACAAATGAAAATGTGTCCTAGGTGTATGTGACCATGGTGCTAGGTGGTACGATGCTCCAACAAGTAGTTCCTTTCTTTGTGCAAAACAATATTGCAATACCTCCATGGAAGACATGGAACATGGTGCTTGATTTGTTTTCTCAACAACATTTTTGTTATGAGCAGCTCGTGCATTAGGATTATGATTTTTTCTGCGTAGAACACCTTTGGGGGTGTGGTACTATGTCTATGGTTGGTTTCTTAATGGGAAGAGAAGCACTTGGTTGTGATTCCAAATGATCCAATGTACTGGGAGGGACATCATAAGAACTAGATCTTGTTTGAATGTTCACCTCATGATCACATATGGAGACATTGGCATGGGGATCATTTCCCCATTGTAGGGATTTTGACTAGTTTCCCCTTGGTGCAGGTTCCGACATTGTAGCAACTATTTGATGATGACACTGCAGAAAAGTTTGCATTAATACATCGGGTTTTTTTTTTCCCACCGTCTTCAATCATATTTAGTGCATCTCCCTTTCCAAGATTCGTATTCTGCTCACTCTTATATTTCTTTTTCTTTCCTCTAAGTCCCATGGATTAAACTATGGGAATTTTAGGAGTTTGAGAAGGATTAACATTGTGCTTACCCTTGTACTTTTTCTTCTTTCCCCTAAGGTCCATAGATTGAACTATGAGTATTTCAGAAGTAAGGGAAGGATTAGCATGTTGTTACATATCCTGACCAACTGTAGGTTGCAAAGTATGAACATATATTTGTCCTATTTGCTAGGTAATTTTCTCAAGGTTGTTGACATAACCCATCATACCATTGGCATGAGGTCCATGTGGTGGCCTAGAAGGATCAAATGTAAGTTTTGCAGGATGGTTCCAAAAATATTGGTTACTTTCTAGAACCTCACCACTCTATTGTGGAATGGGGTTCATGGGTGGATTTCCCCCTTGCAGGGTTAGACTCCAAGGATGTTGGATATTTCCTGGAATGGTTGGATTTCCCTCTTATGGGGTTAGACTCCAGTGAGATTGGTTATTTCCTATATTCTAGCCACACCATTGAGGTGGTCATTGGATTCAATTATAATTCCAAGGTGGGTTTCCCCCTTGCCAAGGATTCCCCCCAATAATATTGGGTACTTCTTAGAACATGATCAATGGGTGGATTGTATCTTGATGGAGTTAGGTCCCAAGAAGATTGGTTACTTCCTAAACCCTGACCACTGGGTGGATTTAGTCTTGATGGAGTTGGGTAACAAGAATATTGTTTACTTCCTAGCACCTGACTATTCCATTGATTTTGTCCTTGGTTTTGATTGGAATTCCAAGGTATGTTTCCTCCTTGCAGAGGTTTGATCCAGAAATATTGATTACTTCCTTGAACTTGACCACTCTGTTGCATAAAGGGGTTGATGGGTATATTTCCCCTAATAATTGTGCTAGATAAATCAGAGGATGAGCATATAGGGAATTTACTCCCATTTTTGAAGGATAATTCCAATTGTAATTTGTGTTCCAGGATGCATTATTTCCTCCAGGAATATTAAAATTCCATGGTAAAGGGTTCCCCCCAGAAGCAGGAAACTATACAAATATTGGGTGTACCAAGAGGATTTTGATAACCTCACACAACTATTTGATCCTGCATTGATATGGTCCATTGATCTCCCGAGGAATCCAAAGGGTCAAGTGTAATGTTTTGCATATTATTCCAACTTTCAAAACAACTAACCAGTGACTCACTATCCGTATGTATGATTGAGTTTAAAGGATGTGCTAAGGGTGGATTTACGTGAGAAAATGTGTGATATTCTATTTTTTCAATTTCAACTAAAGTAAGATCATCAATTCTATCTATGTTTCATCCATCATGTGACAAATTATGAGAATTGGTTTGACGTTATTCTTCTCTAGTAACACTTGATTGGGTTTACAAGTAGTTCAATTTCCAAGTCACAAATATGTGGTTCATGTATCTACCTCTATAATGTAGTGGGGCCCTCAAACTTGGGTAACTTTCCTTGCTGCCACCTTGACAGGTGGATTGGGAGAATAATATCTCTGAAGTTTAATAAAGGGATTTATTTATTAGAGTATATCAAAATACAATCAAACAGGGCCTAAAGGCAACTAGACTCAACAAAAATCAAAGTGTCCGCACATCTAAAAAAGTCCTAAGATAATCAACAATCAAACTTCTTTCCAAAGAGCTGGAGTTGATTGACAAGATGGATTTTATAGTGCCTTCGAAACTAGTATCTCTTGAGGGACATCACACCTTAAAAGTTACTAAATAGTGAAGGTATGAGAAACAATTACATTGTTCTTTAATCACCAAAGGTGCAAGTGTTATCTATTGGATACTCACTCTCCTAAGGAGCTCAAACAACCTTGTGCTTGTCTCAGGTATTGCAAATGTCCCCCACTCACAAGAACCCATGTGATGCCCTAGGAAAATAAACTATGGTTATCACTTCAAAATCCGTGTTCGAGTGGGACACTCATCGGTCTAGGATAAATCACATATACTAGGTATCTCAAGAAAGTGATGTCACCCAGAGGACTTGTCACTTAATTTAAATACTGTAATGTACTCATATCCCACCCAATCAGAAAGAGGGGGAGTACCACCCTTACTAATTTGGATTGACCTCATGCTTAACACATGTGTTAGAAGTGTTTTCCCGACATGCACTCTTTGTTACTAATGGTTTTGATCTCTCTTTAATCAATACTAGTTTCAAAATTATGTGTCTGAGGAGGTGTTATCTCTCAAATTTTATTCCAAGGGCCTAGCCTAATCTATTTTGGTGATATAAAAAATAATCTTGATAGATTTTAGATTAAGAGTTTATTTTAGGGAAGTTTTTTTAGTTTTGAGGAGTGATGGTGAAACTGGTGGTGTTTGTGACTCAAAATGTTGAACCAATCAAATGCACAATGCTCACTACTCTTTCCTTTATTTCAATGAACTTTTGTACTATGGAAGAGTAAGAGGTTTTTTCAAATCCTTCAAACATGCAAAATGTAAAATAGAATCACTTTTACAAATTTAAAAAAAACAAGTTTTCATTTTTTTAGAAAGGTTTCAAGAGGTTGGCCTCAAACATAATATTTGTTCAATTTGCTTCAGCTATCAGCAATTGGAAATGGAAAATGTTTGAATGTTCAATGTTTTCCTTGTTTCTAATAAGTCTCCCAAATTGATGTTTAAATGTAAGATTGTGGTTCAATTTTGTTTTTTTTATAATTTCATAATGTCTTCTTTCTGAATGTTGATTTTTTTTAATTTTTAAATTAGACTATTACACTTGAGATCCCTATTTCTCTTTCACAAGATCGCCCAAAGGTGCGAGTGAAGAGGATACATAGGGTTTGGATCACAATGTATCACAATAAATTTGAGAATAATAAACAAACTCCTCTAATTATGCTTTAAGAAATTCAAATTATTCTATACAAAAGAAATATTTACTTGTTCAAGCCATTTTCTTATGTTTTGGAGGAAAAATTTAAAATTTATCTTAATTGAGAGGTCCAAGTTTTTGAAATTTTTTGTGAATTTGATTTAATTAATGGTTCTTTATATGTCTTAAATATGATTCAAAGTGTGTATCTGATCAGCAAGTGTATGTAATTTCAAAATCAAAGGGCCTAAGGTTGATAAATTTAAAACAACATGCGATTTTCTTCATTCTTGGATAAATTTTCTTTGCAAACAATGCTTTAAAGGGACGAAATAAATCAAAATATCATCTAATAATAGTGAAATAATGGATCCAAATGAAAAATATCACCTAATACATTCACATCTAAGCAATATTTAAAGGAAAATTTGAACAAAATCTCAAAAATTACTAATGAAAGTGATCTTCCAAGTTTTCTAAAGAAGGTCCAAAGCCTCCCAAATTCAACTTAAAATCTCCCAAATCCTCTCAATATTGCTTCTAACATGTCCTAACAGGTCCTAACATATGTTTGGTTTTCATTTTAAGGTCTACAAACTCTACCCTCATCCCCCCAAAAAGGCCTAAAACAATGATTTTTTTTCATTTTCAAGCTAGATGAATACAAATATGTAAAATATTAAAAAATACTCAAATATTGATCAAAATAGATGAAATTGGTCTCTAAAATAAAGTAGAGGGATTCCTAATCTATCCATAACAAACGAAATCACTCAAAACAAACATTAAATGAGGATTTTATGCCCAAAACATTAAGAACCCGTGACTTCAAAGTGCTCTGGAGCTGCTGCCCTGTAGGATTAAGAGATAGAGCACCCCTGTCACACATTGAAAAGGTAAAAATTACACCAAAACTCTCTGTAATATAGAAAAGTGCGTCAAACTTCATAAGTGAGGAAAAATCAAGATCTAGGCTCAAATTTCTTGAAAAATGTAATCTAAGGGTGGAATCAGGCCGATTTTGGACTCTATAACTGAACTAAAAGATATAAAGACAAATATAAAGCATGTATTAAAATATTTAAAGGTAAGAAACACCCAAACAAGGGGAGAAACTCAAGAAAACAAGAAATCAAGAGAAAAACCCTAAGCTCCCCATTATGGTCGCCAATATGTTAGTGGAGTATTCCATAACTAAAGCTATATCCTACTCTCCTATTTCTATGGGGTGGATGAATCCTAATTTACAGAAAACAAATGAATTATCATAATAATAGTAATATATTAAGTCTTATTTCATGGAGTTTTAGAAGGGGAGTAAGGGAGGAGAATTTTTTCTGGTAGCCTTAAACTTTGATGGAGTTCCTTGATGGTTATCCTTGCAGCTCTTAGAATCTCCTTCACACTTGTAAATCTCACCACAAAATCCTTCCTACTATCCTACCAAACTATATTTAAGAAATATAGGTTAGATGTAGTTTCCTACCAATTCTAACTCAACATAAAACTTGAAGGGAAAACATTGAACAAGAATTGGGAAGAAAACTCAATTGATTCATAATATATGAACATGAAGAAATACTTACAATCCTTGAAGGTGCCTTCCTTCTCCATAACCTATACCTACTCCTCTACCATCCATGCCTTTTATGCCCAAAATCCTATGTAGTAGAAAATCCATTTCTGCCCCTCAATTCCTTGAGCATGCCTTTACTCTCAATTTTTGTTTCCCCTAATTCTCCTTATACGCCTTTCTTATATAACATTGGGGTGTGTGCACTCAACCACTAACCATGAATGTGGGATTAATATTTTTTATGGACTTTGATTATTTTATTCAAAAAACCCACTTTAAAAAGTGTTTTATGAATCAAACTTGATTTTCAATATTTACAGGACAATTAATACAGATGTTAGGTATTTTCCCACTATATGAGTTATAGTGTAATGTCCCCAACCCTTATGAAAAGGAAAAAGGTTCTAAACTTTGATTTAAGAACAACATAATAAGTTTAGTACAACTAACCATTCAATGATGAATGGAAGTTCTAACTTTAATAAACATTACTAAGATTGAGTTACTTAATTAAATAATTCGTTGCCCTTAGTTAAATAATCTCAACACTTACTAAAATCTGTCAACATTAAATTTAATTTATTAATAAAATTTAGTGCATGAATAATGAATCTATTATCATAGTATGATTAAGGTCCTACATTAAATTCTTATACTTCGTATAGATTATTGAAAACATAGTTCATAATCGTCAAGTATTGTGTTGTTAATTGTTTGCAGATTTAATTAGTTTGTAGTGTTATTCAATGTGTGATTTTAGTGAAGATAAACAATAAAGTAAACACACATCAAGAAAAATAGGTAGGATGTAACCTATAGCCACACCACAACAAAGAAAAACAAAAGGCACTATTTGCAATCACAACCCACAAAATCACCTCCCAATGGTTGTCCCCTACAACCTTTTTTCACTAATATATTTTAGAGAGCATGGATGCCTCCCTCCCTCCATCAATAAATATTACATAATTAAAACTTAGATATTAAAATAGGAGGATATATATGCATTGAACATTTCCAATCTAACAACCAGTGCGCTCAATCTGGCACTGGGAAAATTGTTGGACCGAAACGGACATATCTTGGTCATCCGGAAAGCTTTTTCGACGAAACAAAAGGTGATTCTTACTGGAAACACTTTTATGGACATAATGGAATAGGTCCCAAAGAAAAAAAATTAACATATATTGGTTCATTTTCACACCTCCAAGTACTGTAGTTTGATAGTTACAGTTTTTGAAAAAGAGAAAGAAGATCAGAATGAATATTATCTCGGATTTGAATCCTCTGGAGTCCATTCTTCCTATAAAGAGTTTATGACATACAATAATAAATCATATATATAATTCAATTCAGCCACCTTTGCGCATAATAATTAAAATAATATGTTAAAACATAAATAAAATCATATGAGAAATACTTATCTCAAGATATGGGAAATTAGCTGCAGCAAGACGAATTTCCTCCTAGTCGTAGACACTGTCAAGCCTTACTCACTTGAACAGGTCACCTCCAAGTTGATACCATGGATGCATAGATAATGGAACACTTAGTATAGAAATTCTCAAAACTACCTCTTTTGAGAACCACAATGCCTCCCACTACTACTTTCTTGTCTGTCTCCATTGCCTATGGGATATGACCTAGCTCGCCTTTCCCATTTCCTAGATTCCTGTATGAGAACTTGGAATAGTAGAGTGATAGTACAAAAGAAAATGGAAAAAAATATACGAACTCTAATTCTCAAAACACTCCCAATCCTACCAACATGCCCAAGATCGATAGATAAGATAAGTCACATGGTCCAAAGCTCAAGATTAACTTCAATAAGGAGAGGGCATATGAATTTATAGCACAAGGAGGCCAAATATAACCCAAAGGGATCAGATCAAATTAGAGAGAGGTATGGTTTACGCTTCATCGTGCAGACTTAAATTGAATTAGTGGAGTGGTGGCTTAGTGAAAATATTCCCTTTCCCGAATTAGCACCATGAGGAGGAGTTACCAAAAACTAAGGAGTGGAGCCATGAAGAGCACATGGAGGCACACTAATGCAAAAATGGGGTTAGAAAACATCAATGAGGGCGAAATAGGTGATAGAGGGCACCCAATAAGGTCATAAATATCATGGAAGCACAAAAATAGGACCATCAATCCATAGCGTAAGAGTGAAAGCTATAAAATAGCTTACAACACCTAAAAAAAAAGGAAAAGGGCTCATAAATGACCAAAAACACATAAATGTGAGGGAATATCTTCCCAAGGAGGGTTCCTTAGGAAAGATGGGCCCACTAAGGTGTGCAAATGATGCAATATTAACTCCATAGTCCATAAATATTTAGAATAGGGTCCGTTGTACAAGGTTTGGGTGACCAACATTATTGATCTCACCAAGGTGCAAATATGAATTGGTAAGGAAAAAATTAAGCCAACAAAAAGTTATAAGGAGCTAGGGATTTCCCCATTCCCCCTCACTTTGTGGAATCCATGGCCCCCCATACTCTTTTAGTTTCCTTTGCTGAGCCAATTTTTTAGTTAATCAATAGTAACAACATTCAAAGATAGCAAAGATTCTAGTATTAACATTAACATTAATAATAGTTCCAAAGTCCAAAGTCATGTTATGAAACAATAATCATAAGTCTTTAATCACATTATTCATGCAAAGGATCATAAGTCTAGGGCTTAACAAATAGGGTATTACATCCCCCTCCTCTTAACTAATGCATCATCCTCAATGCATATTACATGCATGAGACACAATTTCAAAATAGATGAGGGTATCTTCCCTCACTGAATCCTACATCTCCCAAGTCGCATCCTCAGGACTATAATGGGTCCATTGGACCTTTACCTACCCGATTTCTTGATTCTGAAGCATATTAACCTTCCTTCCCAAAATGGAAACAAGTTGTAATGGAAAATCCTATTTCGGTTCCATCTATATCATAATCCATTCAATCACATGATTAGTACCATGTTCACACACACACACACACGCACACGCACACACACACACACACACACACACACACACAAATTACCTGGATCACATTCGAATCAATTAGATGGTTAGTATCACATATATAATTTTTCAATAAAGGCACATGAACACATTATGTACTCTAATGCAAGTGAGTAGGGCCTCCTTGTAACATACCCATACACTTGAATGATATACATAATATAAAAAATTCATTTATTTCTTCTTCTTTAAACACATTCCTGGGTCATGTTCATCCTTTAACATTCATTTTGCAGCTTAAAACCACTCAAACAGCCGTTCCATAGCTCATAGATCCATTATGTAGCCAGAAAAGTCATTTCCGCACTGAACCTGACTTTTTCGCCTTCCAATTCCCACCTTTCACATTTTGTTGCAAACTTCGGATAGCGGAAACTCAATTTTCGATATGGTTACCTTTCACCTTTCCTCTTTCCACTTTCCTCATTCCACTACGGAATCCGGGAATCAGAAACTTAAAATACGACGGAGTCATTTAATCACATTTCGCCTTTTGCCTTCCACTGCAAACTTCGGGACTCATAAAACCAATCAAACAATACCTTTACTTGTCCACTTTTTGTTTTCTGCTTTCCTCCTTCTGCATTTTGTGGGCAGATTTCAGATCACGGAAAACCAGCACTTGGCCTCGTTTCTCCTTCTATTTCTGATTTTCACCTCTCGCCTTTTGCCTTATGCAGTGGATTCTGGGGTGCACAAATGCTTAAGTCAGATGCATTCTGACTCTGTAACTAGGATTCTAGCCTTCATGAACTCAATAAAAATTCATTGGAAACCAAAAACATACACAGATGTAAAATACAGGAAATTATAACAACAGTAAACTCTACTTGAATCTTTAGCAAGCATTCAACACATTCATAGGAAAATTGTGTTCATAAATCTCTCAAAAAAACTGCCACCCCCAAGTTGGGCATGATTTCTACAAGGAACTAGGGAACAACAGGATCACACATAGCTAGAAACATACCAAAAAACAGCCAATCCAACCTCCAGTTGGGTTTATCAGGCTGTCTAGCCAAGCCAACACATCGTTGCGTTTATCAGGTTGCTCATCGAAGCCAACACATCATTGGGTTTATCAGGATGCTAAGGCAATGAATCAGACATAGCCAATATTCACATTAGGTCCAGCCACGCCATCCATTAGTTGGGTTTATTAGGCTATTCAGCCAAGCCACCACATCGTTGGTTTTATCAGGATACTGAGGAAGTGATTCACACATGGTAAGATGCACAACAAGACACAGCCAAACCAACTAACAGTTGGGTTTATCAGGCTACTCAACCAAGCCAATCTACGATTGGGTTTATCAGGATGCAACCAAGCTAATATACAATTGGGTTTATCAGGCTACCAGCCAAGCCAATCTACATTTGGGTTTATCAAGATGCTAAGGAAGTGGAAAGGAAGAATGGCTAAGCTAGTGTTTCATTCACAGAGCTAGGGACACCTCCACAAGATGTATCTGGCCTAGCATCCACAATACCCACACACCCAACACAAGGAAGTATCCCCTTCTCTGCTACACAGTCCCTCGGGCTATACCTCCCCTTCCAGTGTTCTTAAGGGTGTGCATAGAAGATTTACCAGCCACTCTTATATTTTTGTGATATTTCCTCTATTTACTAGGTTTATCAAGACCATTCAATGTCTCTTCGACTCCTAAGTCTTGCATATAGTTCAAACCCAAACCAAGGTATACATCATAGCAAACCATAAGCACTGGACACACCAAAATAGTGTTCCACTTTGTAACACAGGAGACCAAGGTTCCATACCACTTTGTAATACATAAAAACATGGGTCATGTCAAGGATCGACGAAGATAGGCACTGCAGAATGGGAAGCAACGTCTCTGCTAGCTCTCTCCGCGTTTACGAAATGATACTCTCTGTATGAGGATAGGGATTGATTGAATCGATGATGGAGTAATATTTTGCATGAATGTGGAAGAGAGAATACTGAGGAACCATCAACAACCCACCTTCCAGTGACTGAGGGACAAGGAATGAATGAACTCAGGCACACATTTCCTAGGTGATTAGTTTCCCCATAAGCAAGAATACAGGTTCCCCCACACTGCAGGTTTTCTCAGGAACAAAATCGCTTGTCATGCCTCTCCCTTCCCAAGGCATTAACTACCTGTTGAGGCCTGGAAAATCGCAGGCGGCAACAGTAAAGGATTCTCCCCAATCAGCGTTCCCAACTAGCTCGTTGACTGTTTGGTATAGGGAATCCGTCCGGTTTACGGTCTGACTACCGTAGGTCAAAGTAACAAAAAGGGTTTTACCGGTTGCGGCCCGGTCCACCGGAATTTGTATTTTGACTTAAAATGCAATGCATATGCCTATCTAA
>LPNX010973427.1:157284-410104 GCA_001517045.1 Pseudotsuga menziesii
AAGCACATGCTCGTATTTTCTTTTTAGTCTTTTGCCCTCTTCTCTTTCCCTTCTCAAGGTGTCCTTGAGCTGAGAAGTGGTCTTCTTGGAGGATTCTATCTCTACCAGCATGCGATCTATGTTATCTTCCGTAGCATTTATGGCTGCCTTCCCAGCCCTGATGAAAAACCTTGGATCTTTATCTGTTTCGACTATCACAGCTTTGTCGGTTATCATGGTACTGGCCATCCCTTCTGCCTCTATTTTCCTCTCGATTCTCCTCATGATCCTTTTGGTGGCCCTGTCATAGTACACCGTACTGAAATCAGGCACCTTTTCCCCTTTCCTCTGCGTAAAGGGTACTAACTGGAGTGCGGGAGTTGTAGGGGTGACGGTAGTAGGTACTTGGAGGGTTTGTATCTCAGGGTTTTCCTCACCCTGGCTTTGCTCTGCTTGTGATCTAGAAGCCTGCTGTTGTGCTAACTCTGCTTTCTCGGCTTCCTGTTGTCGAAGTTCTTCATCTAGTTTCCTCTGAGCTTCCTCAGCTACTTGCTTAGCAGCCTCCTCTGCCTCTCTGGCTGTTTCCTTTACCTTTTCGGCTGCTTCGAAGTTCTTCATCTAGTTTCCTCTGAGCTTCCTCAGCTGCTTGCTTAGCAGCCTCCTCTGCCTCTCTGGCTGTTTCCTTTACCTTTTCGGCTGNTTTTCCCTTTTCTTCTTCTCCTTTCTGGAGCCATTCTGCAGCTTCTTCCTCTAGTCTCTGGGCTTCTTCCCTTATTCTTTTGGCTGTTTCTTCGGCCTTAGCCCGCTCAGCCTTCTCCTGCTTAGATCCACCTTGTGGTTTGAACCTCTTACCGAGCGCTGCCATGTTAGGGGCCCTCCTGAAAACAGATTCATCCTTGTCAAAATGATGAGTGTACTCATANGCATCTTTTCCCTTTTCTTCTTCTCCTTTCTGGAGCCATTCTGCAGCTTCTTGCTCTAGCCTCTGGGCTTCTTCCCTTATTCTTTTGGCTGTTTCTTCGGCCTTAGCCCGCTCAGCCTTCTCCTGCTCAGATCCACCTTGTGGTTTGAACCTCTTACCGAGCGCTGCCATGTTAGTGGACCTCCTGAAAACAGATTCATCCTTGTCAAAATGATGAGTGTACTCATAAAATACTTTGTGTTTCCTGCAGTGCTCAGCCATTCTCTCATGAGTATCATTCCGTCNGTATCATTCCATCTAAAGATCATTTCCCCAAAACGGAACTTTTCTAGTTCCTGTATAAATTCAGGGGCTTGTTTTACGTTGGCGAAACTATAGCTGCCTACTTTAAATGGTAAGGGAGGATAGACAGCCTTCTTCTTTGAAAATAAGAAATGACCAACTCCGTCAATAAATATCTATCTAACAGCCTCCTTATGAATGATATAATCTGTTGCGTACTTGGGAAGCAGATAAGGTGTCCTTGACTGACCAAACATTCTCAGATACATTCCGTTTTGTGTCAAGAACTAGTCACCAAATTCTTCTATGACCTGCATGGCCTCTTCTGACATGCAGTTGCATTCCTTTCGGAATATGAGGGTGTGCAAAGGCAAATGGTAAGGGAGGATAGAGAGCCTTCTTCTTTGAAAATAAGAAATGACCAACTCCGTCAATAAATATCTGTCTAACAGCCTCCTTATGAATGATATAATCTGTTGCGTACTTGGGCAGCAGATAAGGTGTCCTTGACCCACCAAACATTCTCAGATACATTCCGTTTTGTGTCAAGAAATAGTCACCAAATTCTTCTATGACCTGCATGGCCTCTTCTGACATGCAGTTGCATTCCTTTCGGAATATGAGGGTGTGCAAAGGCATGATAAACTGTTCACAGATTTCCCGATAGTAAGTATGGTATTGATGAGCTCCCAGTAGTCTATATGCT
The DNA here is from genome assembly GCA_001517045.1 of Pseudotsuga menziesii. Taxonomy (NCBI): domain Eukaryota; kingdom Viridiplantae; phylum Streptophyta; class Pinopsida; order Pinales; family Pinaceae; genus Pseudotsuga; species Pseudotsuga menziesii. The sequence goes on from LPNX010973427.1 coordinate 159,174, forward strand.
GCATGTACGGGCATCCTATCCTTCTCCCAAACACATTTGAGCCCGGCGAAAGGCTGACGGTAGAGTATGCAGTCAATTAGAATGGAGCTCATGTAAAATTTAGATCTTCTCCATTCTTTTCCTTCCAAAGCTGCAGCTACACAGGAGGAGAGGCTGCTGGATACTATGCTTGCCCAATTGAAGATGGTTCCTTCTGTTGCTACAAAAAACATTAGAGGTACCCATTCAAGCTTGAACAGTCTGCCATTTGCCCTCCCAAAGATCCTATTTAGCATCAATGCTATGAATCTGTAGGTAGGCCTGAGACTGGCGGTGTCATAATCTTCAGTCGCTCTATGGCGGAAGATCTTTCCAGGTAAGAGCATTCTTTTCAGAGTCTCTACAAGGTCCATCCGGAGGTCGTCCAGCCATTCATTTGTAAGGAAAAGCTGAGGCTCTGGCANGAAGATCCTATTTAGCATCAACGCTATGAATCTGTAGGTAGGCCTGAGACTGGCGGTGTCATAATCTTCAGTCGCTCTATGTCGAAAGATCTTTCCAGGTAAGAGCATTCTTTTCAGAGTCTCTACAAGGTCCATCCGGAGGTCATCCAGCCATTCATTTGTAAGGAAAAGCTGAGGATCCGGTAGGTGATAGGATAAAGCTACATATCCAGGGCTAAATGCAGCATAGCCCTGGCCCTTAGTGTTACAGGTGAGCATTGAATTATGGTTCGTATGCGGTAGCACCCATCTCACAGAGCACGGGAATAGATCTGGTCTTGTGGCGACCTTCATAATGGCTGATCTCTCTATATTGGCGTAGATGGGTGCCTCCTCGAGCCCCATATCTGGGACTTCCCTGCGGGAGATCATCCTGTAAACATCTCCCCATTTGTACTCAGGCTCCACCCCTGTGACACATTGGGTGTCCTCATAAATGTATTCAATTCTTGTTTCTACTTCTGCTGCAGGAACCTCCTCTACTGCTGGGGCCTTCTTTTTCTATCTCTTAGACATCTTAAGATCTTCCTGCAATGTATAACACTATGGTAGTGAGTAATCCAAATTTGTGAACTTTGTGCAACATTTTATTCTTTTTAGGCGTATCAGAATTATATCAGTGGATTCCAACAAACCTTAAGCTCTCACACTAAACAATTTACTAACATGAAGTGTTGTGCAATGTGTTGTTAGCATGATAATGTTTACTGTAGCACATCTTCACCAAGTCTTATGACTGAGTTGCCTTATGATTTATTTCTCATGCATTAAATTTATCAGTCATATTGATGTTGGCAAGAAAACTACGCTATTACGAGGCTTGTCATTTCTTATGAAAGTGATATATAGAAGCAATATGAGCAAACTCTATGCAGATGCATCATACAACCATCATTTCATTGCCTATCACATGCAAAGAGAAAAAATAATAGCCTCAGGCTTAACCAGTCGACGCCTTAGCCCTACGACCCCTAGGCCCTCTGCGACAGAAACACAAACGACCAGCATCGTAGGAAAGTAATATGTTGCTAACATTCTTTACACACCTCGACGGGAAACGACCACATCCCTGGACAAGGAAACTTCATCAAACCGACTCGCGCTACCCTCAATAGGCGTGGCGTTACCAACAGCCGTTCCTTTTGATCCTACCAGGGTTTTAAGCAATCAACAACAAAACTAGGTCGTGCCAGCCCCAGGTTCTGCTAATAACTTCCATCGAAACGACATAAAAGCCCCCGGACTGTAAAAAAGGAAGCGGGACAAACCGCGGCGACTGTGGTCAGTGCAAATCCGCCCCTAGACAAACCCCAACAACGCAGACTCCAAATATTGTGACCTCCCAATGAATCCTGGCGCAGATGGCGTAACGGCCTCCTGCGCCTCAAAACCCCTATCATAACCACCAGGTGCAGGCGGCATGACGGCCGCCTGCACCTTGCTTCCCCCCAATGGACTGAAACGGCAGAAAAAATGAAACGCGGGATTTTGAAAATAAAAGGCGAAAACCCCCTTCCTATAACCGTAAAAAATATTCGACCTGGGGACCCTAACAAACGACGTGAACCGCCAGATGGACGACCGAAGGAAAACCTAACTAAAGGAGAAAACCCCCCGCAGCGTAAAAGAAATCTACTCGAAACTTTGAAAAACGATGCTAAGAGTCAAGACCCTACCTGGCAATCCACCAAACGAGTGAGCTGATGATGGCTAGACTTCTCCTCCTCCCACCTGGACACATGTACACCAATAGCCAAATCTCCACGCGCTCCTAACAACGACAGCTCGTGTCACCGCGACAAGACACTCGAAACAACAAAAAACCCCGTTTGTCGCCATGTATATATGGACAAAACCACACGTGCGAGGAGTCACATCAGTCGGGGCGGCTTTGAAAGTTAAGTCGGGCGGCACAAGCTTCATCCCATCCGCAACGGCGGACCACCACCAGTCCCAACTCGCCTGATCAGCTACAAATAACCCGCGAATGAGAAACCCATATCGGGCGTCGACGGAAACCTTGATCGGACGAACAAGAGTCTGGCCTTCCCCGTAACGGTGGAACATCCTCCAAACTTCACGGTCCGCAACGAGGGAAAGACACTCCAAAGCACGGTTCGACGGGAGACGAGGACTTGAGAGTCTACGCTGATCCGCAACGGCGGGGACAACAATGTTCCTCCTCCTCCGATGCGGTAGAGAGACAACGCCCGCAACACAAAGAGTCTACACTCCTCCGCAACGGCGGATGCGACACCCAATCCAAACTTGGAACGCACCCGCAACGGCGAGGCTCAGTAGAATCCATCCAGAGTTCGAAGTCACCCACAACGGCGGCACGATCAAACCGAATAAGAATCGAAAAAGCATCCGCTACAGCGGCGCGATGAATGGCTAGGAGGATTGGGAGAAGACCTGCAATGGCGGGCTCGGCAAAGATTAAGATGACCCGGAAGCCGCCCGCAACGGCGGGACAGGACAGAGAAAAAAGAAACCGAAGGCCGCCCGCAACGGTCGGGCAATCCAATGAAAAATCTCCCGATGCAAGAAAACTTTGAGCCAAGGCTTCAAAAGGTTTTGCAAAACAACAAAGGGCTCGATTTTAGATGGAAATTCTTAAGCACTTAAACGATGAAAAACCAGTCAATTTACAGCATTCAAGATTCGAAAAAGCGCTTCAACCTTCAGAAGCTAAAATCAAAGAGATGAAACCAAGAAAAGGAGGGCCCCAAAATTTTCAGAATTTTGGGAAATTGTTGCAGGTGCAACACTACCTCAACCAAATTCTGGAAGAATTGAATGATTGCATCCAGAGGACCAAAACGGTAGATGAGAGCTTATGAGTTAACCTTATTATCTCAAGGATTTGGATAATTCCCATCCCTATTCCTTGTGAAATAATGCCCCCATCTCTTTTGTTGCAGTGCATAACTAGTTGTGGTATTTTATTAAATTGCATATTTACATGATATCTTCAAAATTTAATGTGACTGACTTAGCACTATAACAGTCGGCATGGATCTTGATCTTCGATACACAAAACACCAAATCAATGGAAGGGCCTTGGCCTTGAGCTCCTTGCCATGATTCAATAACAATATTTGTTAGATTTTTATCATTTAAGCAATATGATCTAGGATCTTATCTGAGAGAATAACATGCACATCAAAAATTAGAAGAGACAAGAGACACAAAGAATTTTCCTCGGGGAAACCATAAAGGAGAAAACCCTGCAACTTCCCTAGAGATAGAATGAGCACCAATGGCAGTAGTAAAACCCAAAGACAGAAAAGATGATCTCCCACAACTGTTCTCTCTCTCTCACTTGAGAGAGATTCTCCTCTCTCACTCATGCACCCCAGTGAGTGAGTGTCTATGTGTAGAAATGAGGAGAGCCTCACTTCTATTTATATTCTTATGTTCACTTTATGTCCACTCCAACAAGTCATACTCACGTAACAATTACTTACAAGGGCTGAATTCTCTAAGAGAGTCTAATAACCCTAGCACAACCCTAGTGCCCCACAACTATGGGGACTTTTCCCTCCAATCAACAAGGAGGGTTAACCTTAACTCAATTGTGGGGACTATTGCCCCGACTTATAATGTAGGGTTAACCTCAATGAATTTACATGACTTTATTATATTAATGACTCTCCTGATAGGAACATCGGGGTACAATATAAGATATACAAGTGAATACATTCTGAAGTTACAAATACATCAACACTCCCTCTTAACTAGAAAGGTATTCTCTTGACACAATTCATCAGCACAAGTATTCTTCTCTGGATCATCATCAAAGCTAGATCATCACTGGATCATCATCAAAGCTAGATAATCATTGGATCATCATCAAGGATGGATCATCAATGGAGCATCATCAAAGCTGGATCATCACTGGATCATCAAGTCTGGATCATCACTTGATTTGGATCATCACTGGATCATCATTTGATCTAGATTATTACTGGATCATCAAGTTTGGATCGTCACTCGATTTGGATCATCACTGGATCATCAAGTCTAGATCATCACTTGATCTGGATCATTACTGGATCATCAAGTATGGATTATCATCACTGCTTCCATCATCTTGAACAAATGGTGCTATCTCTCAATTCTTCTTGTCATAGGAAGTTCTATAGAGCCAACCATTTTTCATGCTGGTTATAGGCCTAGCCTCCATGCAGGTCTTCATCATCTTCAATACTTATATTTGACCATGGAATGAACCATGTCAGAAAGGCCCACCCAACACTTACATCTCACCTGGGAGGAACACATCCAAGAACCATGTTAGAAAGGGACGCCCAACACTCACATCTGACCATGGGAGGAACACATCCAAAACCCATATAAGAAAGGCCCAGCACTCACATCTGACCTCATCTTGTCAGAAAGGCTCTGCACTTACATCTGACCTCATCTTGTTAGAAAGGTGTTGCACTTATATTTGACCTCATCTTGTCAAAAAGGCTCTACACTTACATCTGACCTCATCTTGTCAAAAAGGCGCTGCACTTACATTCGACCTCATCTTGTCAGAAAGGCTTTGCACTTACATCTAACCTCATCTTTTCAGAAAGGCTTTGCACTTACATTTGATCATGTGGGAAAATATCTCACAATCACATCAGAATGGCTCTGCACTTATATCATATCATGTGGGAACACATCCCGTAATCACATCAGAATGGCTCTGCACTGATCATGTGGGAACACATCCCACAATCACATTAGAATGTCTCTACAATGATCATGTGGGAACACATCCCACAATCACATCAGAATTTCTCTGCACTTACATCTGACCATGGAAGGAACCAATCCTCTCACCATGTCAGAAGGGAAAAAAACTTATATCTAACCATGGGAGGCCCCACCTACCACCATGTCAGCAAGGCTCAGCACTTACATCTGACCATGGGAGGAACACATCCTGCCACCATGTTAGAAAGGCTTAGTGCTTAAATATGAACATGGGAGGCCTGGCCTGCCACCATGTCGAAAGGGATCATGGACTCATCATTTCCCCTTGGAGGGAACCTCGATCTATAGAACACCAAGCTTCTCCCTGAAGTACTCAAACTTCACTCTGGCCATTTCTAGCATAGAATCACATCAGGGATGATTACATCCAAGGATAACTTGCGAGCTTCGATAGGACCAATTACATCCGAGGACAACCTACAGGACTGTTTACGTCTGAGAAACCTACAAGCTTTGCCAGGATTTATGCTCAGAGAACCTGTCTCACAATCTATGCTAGAACTCCCTCTTTCGAGAGATCTCAATCTGGATCACATACTGGAGCTTCATTGCTCCTCTCGGCATCATACAAAAATGAAAGTCAGATCAATCAAATCAAATAGTAGTTTTCAAAAGAAACATACTACCTCCCAAATAGTTGAGCAAGTGGAAACATATTTTTCCTCAGCTATACTCAGCATCATACATGACTCCTTCCTGCTAAAACAAGAGATCACACCTAATCTCACACTGACATAGCACCTCAAAGTGCTCTGCTTATCAATAGCACTTCCTTCCCAATACGAATCCACATAACCCTCTAGGTTAATCTTCTGATTCGTATCATACTTGAGCCCATTCTCAACTGTACCCTTTAGGTACCTCACTACATGCTTTGCAACCATCAGGTGAACATGTCTCAATGTGTTCACAACAAAGAAAAAATCTGGTCTCGTATTCGTTAGGTACATCGAGGAACAAATCATCTGGCGATACATCATGGCATCAACCTTCTCTGATGAAGAAACACTCAATAGCTTCAGGTTCGATGCCATAGGTGTGGTCATGTCCTTGCAGTCCATCATCCTGAACCTCTTCAAGATCTCTACTACATACTTCCCTTGTCCCAGGGAGATTCCATCCACATTCTGCCACACCTCCATGCCTAGAAAGTAGTGCATCATATCTAAGTCCTTCATCTCAAACTCAACAACAAGTCTCCTTCTTGCAACTTTAATGAGTTCCTCTTTTCTGTCAGGAACAAGTCATAGACATATAACAGGAGCATCACTGGTATTCCACCTTTAACCTTGAAGAAAAGGTTGGAATCTGATTTACTCTCAGTAAGTCCTAGAGTCATCAGTAATCTATCCATCATGTCCTACCATGTTGAACCTCAGGATCTTCTGCAGTCACTCCCTTTGAAGTGGAGCATCATTCTCCCTCTGCCTTTTGTACTCTATGCATTGAAACATTATGTAATGGAGCAACATGCAGCTTCCTCTACTACCAATATTCTATGTATCCATATGTGAGCTTGTCATCCTCTATAGGATTTCATCTTCAACCTTGTAGAAAAGGTTAAGATATTCATCACTCTAGGTGATCTTCAGGCTCCTCATGTATGTGTGATCCCATGGGTGTCTTTTGAGCTCGTATAAGGAATTATTTCATTTGCATGCATGATTTTTCCTATCATGTGTCTTAACTTCTAGTGGCTATGAATGTATTTTTGTAGTCTATGCCTTCTTTCCGTGAGAAGCCTCGTGCTACAAATATTTCCTTGTATCCCACGATGTTTCCATCTATAGCATGATGGAACTACGAACTTCCCTTCATGTCTTGATACTGCATCCTAGACATTATTCTTCTTGAACTGGTGTTATCCTTCCCTTTCTTCTTGGCTACTTCTTCATAGCTTGAAGGTTTTGCATCAATGAAGTCGCTCAATAGTGTCACATAACTACATTCATCATATTATTCTTCATTCTTGGATTATTTCTTGAACGGTCATCACTTGTTCTTCGGAACAAGTGTCGTCCTTCTTTTCTTGTAGGTGATTGTATGTGATCTTTCTTACAAGTCAAATGCATTAGTTGTATGGTTAGAAACATTTCATAAGGTATGTTCATAATGAAAAATTCTTTTGCATTAAGATAAAATCATGCATTTATTTTAGCCAATACAACATTCATCCATATCTTACAGAAACTTTCTAGATGCCTTCCATCTCTACCAGGACAACATTGAGATTGTGCACTAATCCAATATGTCAACAAAGAGATTTCATTTAAGTAGCAATGGAGAGTTGTATAGCACCATGAGCTACTTACCCATCACATGCATATTAGTAGTATACTGTCATTAATGAAAACATTCTATCATGCATAATACATCAACTGAATAAAACAAAATGCATAACAAAACAATATCATGAAATGACAATTGAATACTTATCTTTATCATCTTCTTCATTCATAACAGCATCATTTCTTATCCAAATGATTAATATGGATAAGAGGTTCTTCAAGAATTGATTTCTTCATATTCCTCATCGCTTGAGGTATCCTCTTTGAATCGCGAAATATTGATCTTCAGTTGCTCCCATCTTATTTTCTCTTATTATGAGTCGAGCTTCTTCTTGTGTGTGCTCTTCCTAGAGTCTGCTGAAAGTAATCACTTCCTTCAGGAACGCATTCCTTGAATGAATGAATCCCATGATCTTGGGAGGTCATTCAAGGTGGTTATCACAATGTCTACATTCTCCACTTCTTCTTCTATTGCTTGATGTTGTTCTTTGATTTGAGATACCCTTGTAAAGTATGACTGTATGGTCTTTGCATTCTGGATCTTCACATTCTTCAACTGGTTTCTCAAAGTCATCTTTTGATTTATGTTCTTCCCTTCAAATAGCTTGTTAAAGGAATCAAACATCTCTTTAGGTGCCTTTATGGAAGACACTTATGGTATAAGGTGATCCTTGATTGAATCAACAATGATCTTCTTGTCCTTGACCAAGTTCTTCTTACGTAAGGATTTAACCTCATATACCTTTGGAACTGGAACCTATCCACTTATGTAGTTGTCCAATTCATTTTCTTCAAGAACTAGTGAGATCCAATACTTCCATGCTTGGAATTTGTTAATTTCACCAAGCGTGTCATCAAGCTGGTGTGACTAGTCATTCAGAAATGAGAACCTCAAATGTAAATAGCAAAAGATTAGATCTTACCGATTTGAGGTGTCCGTCCTGGTTCCAGAGCTAGCTGATCTAGGGTTTGTCAGAGAAACCCTAATTTTCAAAACTTGGAATCTTTCAGATCTATTTGGATAGAAATATAGACCTCTTCAAGGAAAGCTGTCCAAAGTACTCCTAAGCTCCCAGAACAGGAAGCCCTACTTTTCCAATTTCTTCTACAGAAATTCCTGATACTATTTATGTGGTCTCTCTAAAATTACTACTCCTCTGTGTTTGAATTTTCATAATGAGGTAGCCTCATCTGTTATCTTTCCAACACCATAGGTTTTACCAGAATTTGTTTCACCAATTGGGACTTATGATAGTTCTGCCAAGGTGACGTATTTCAGGACTGTTTAGCATAGTGAAATTGTATGTACTTCCACGTGTCCTTGTTTCATCATAAGGGTCTGAAACTTTTACCAAAATAAGTACAGTCTATTCCCTATCTGGAAAATCTTGCAAAATTGAATTTGTACCTTCGTATCCTGAGATATAGAAATTCTCCCTAGGTTTCCTGTTTAGGGATCAATGCTGGAAGAGGCTGGAACCCTGATTTGGAGGAATCATATCTCCTAGAATACAATGAATTTGAGTCTAAAAATTTTACACAGGGTACATCAGGAATTCATATTCATCCTGTGAAAGTTTCAGCTTCTAATACTTCTCTAATATCAATATATAGTGGATGTACCAAAGCTACCAGTTTCAGTATGTTAGGGTTTTTCAGGCTCGGGGTCAATCTAGGGTTTGAATTTCTTGGAGTTTCACCCAACCAAAAATCTCGAACCATGTCTCTAAAATTTGATTTTGATGAGGATATTAATCCTATGTGAGGCTCACTAAAAAATTCCTCTTCTATAAAAATCCCTAATTTCCCGCAGCAAAAACTGAAAATGCCCGGAATCAAATTCTGTTTGGACAGAAATATGCGCCCTTCAACGGAGAGTCAGCCTAGCCTCCTTTTGCTGATGGATTGTGGAGAGAGACCCAAAAAGTAAGAAGCCCTAGATTCTATAGCTACACAGTGTCTTCTTCTCAGGTTAGCTCTGATACCATGTTAGAGTTTTATCATTTAAGCAATATGATCTAGGATCTTATATGAGAGAATAACATGCACAACAAAAATCACAAGAGACAAGAGACATAAAGAATTTTCCTCCAGGAAACCATAAAGGAGAAAACCTCACAACTTCCTCAGAGATGGAATGAGCACCAATGGCAGTAGTAAAACTCAAAGACAAAAAATATGATCTCCCACAACTTTTCTCTCTCTCTCTCTCACTTGAGAGAGCTTCTCCTCTCTCACGCATGCGCCCCAGTGAGTGAGTGTGTGTGTGTGTAGAAATGAGGAGAGAATAACTTGTATTTATATTCTTCTTTTCACTTTATTTCCACTCCAACAAGTCCACCTCACTTAACAATTACTTACTAGGGTCGACTTCTCTCGGAGAGTCTAATAACCCTAGTGCCCCATAACTATGGGGACTTTGCCCTCCGATCAACAAGGAGGGTTAACCTCAATGAATTTACATGAATTTATTATATTAATGACTCTGCTGATAGGAACATCAGGGTACAATATAAGATATAAACGTGAATACATCCATAAGTTAAAAATACATCAACAATATTTACATCATGTATAATTTTAATACCATGGGGTCAAAACTAGGGTGTTACATTCCCCTCCCCCTTCATTAGCACTATCCTCAGTGCTATGCAAAATTGAAAAAAATGGATGTGCCAATCTCATAGAATCCTCTATCTCCCACGTAGCCTCATCAGGATCGTAGTGCTTCCACTGCACCTTTACCTGTCCAATGGCTCAATTCTGGAGCACTGTGAACTTCTTCTCAAGGATGTGCAATGGCTCGGTTTGGAACTCTCCCTCGGGTTCCACTTGGATTACATCCCAATTAATCACATGGTTAGGATCATGTACATATTTATTAAGCAAAGAAACATGAAAAACATTATGATCTCTAGTGATAGAAGGAAATGCAAGTCTATATGCAACTGGAAAATTTTCTTTCAAGCACTTCAAATGGCCCACAATATCTAGGTGAAAACTTGGCACAACTCCCAAGATTCAAGGACCTCTTCCTTGGCCTCACTCTAAGATAAAAATGATCCCCAATACTAGACCCTTTATGCACTCTAAGCTTATATGTATGGCTCTTATGTCTATCTTGGGCTGCTTTCAAGTTCTGCCCGATCTTTGCAACCTCTTTCTCGATTTCCTTAAGCAATCCTAGATAAATAAAAATCCCATCCACTGTATTATCCCAATTCACAGGTGTCCTACACCTTCTTCCATACAAAGCTTCATGTGGACTCATTCCTAATGATGCTTGCTGTCTATTATTATATGCAAATTCTACCAAGTGTAAATAATCCTCCCACTTTGTTGGTTTGTCCATTACATACATGCGAAGCATGTCTTCAAGCACCTGATTCAATCTCTCTATTGTCCATCAGTTTGAGGATGGTAGGTGGTGCTAAAGTTCATCTTTGTACCCAAATATGCAAACAAATCCTTCCAAACACTAGAAGTGAACTTGGTATCTCTGTCAGAAATCATTGCCTTAGACAATCCGTGCAATTTGAAAATCTCTTTCATGAATATCTTTGCAATGGCATCAACTTTATATGTGGACTTAACTGGTATAAAATGTGATGCCTTTGTCAACTTGTCCACCAGAACCATGATGGAATCATGTTGTCTCACAGTCATTGGAAATCCTGTAATAAAATCCATGGAAATGACTTCCCATTTCCATTCCAGAACTAGAAAAGGCTGCAATAAACCTGCTAGGTGTTGATGCTCAACCTTCACCTGCTGACATTTCATGCACCTAGAAATATACTTAGCAATGCCCCTTTTCATTCTCGGCCAAAAATATTGTTTTATGGCTGTAGCAATTGTTTTATGACATCTTGAGTGGCTAGAATATGGAGATTAATGGATCTCATCCATAACAATTCTCCTCAAGTCTAGTACATTTGGAATATAAATTCTGTTCTTATAGGTAAGAAGTTCATGTTCTTCCAATTTATATTCCTCGTGCTTCCTTTCAAGGATTTGTTGTTGTAACTTGTCCTTTATCTGCACGTACATTTCATCCTCAGCAATATGGTTAGTAATCTGCTGCCTCAAATCTGGTTGGAAAATACTAAGAGATGCCACATGCATTTCATGTACTTTCCTCTTGAGTGCATCAACCACCTTGTTTTCTTTTCCTTTTATGTGTTTGATCTCAAAATCAAATTAACACAAAAATTGCAACCATCTAGCTTGTCTAGCATTTAAAGTTGGCTGATCAAACAAGTATTTCGGACCACAATGGTCTATACTTACCTCAAATTTCCTTCCCATTAGGTAATGCCTCCACAATTTGAGAGCATGTATTATGGCTGCAAGTTCTAAATCATGAGTAGCATAGTTTTTCTCACGTTCTTTCGAATTTCTTGACTCATAGCATACCACATGGTTGTCTTGCATAAGAACTCCAAGTCCTTGATTACATGCATCAGTACACACCACAAAGTCCTTTTCTGGGTTTGTAATTTTCAAAATTGGTGCACTTGTGGGAAGATTCTTCAACTGTTGGAAGCTCTTATCACATCTTGGTGTCCATTCAAACTTTATCCCCTTCTTTTGCAAATAAGTGATTGAATGTGTGACCTTGGAGAATCCTTCAATGAACCTCCTGTAGTACCCTGCAAGTCCCATAAAATAGCTCAGATCTATCACATTTCTTGGAGTTGGCCAATTCATAATGGTATCAATATTCTCAAGGTCCACATATATTCCTTCGTCTGAGATAATGTGACCCAAATAATGAGTTTATCTTTATAAAAGTCTCATTTGCTCAATTTTGCATACATCTTATGCTCCCATAGAAATTGTAATGTCATTCTCAGATGTTCTTCATGCTCTTCTATATTTTTAGAATAAATAAGAATGTCATCTAGGAACATAAGAGCAAACTTGTCCAGATACTTGCTAAAAACACTATTCATGAGACACATGAATATAGCTGGTGCATTTGTGAGATTGAATGGTACGACCACAAACTCATAGTGTCCATACCTTGTTCTGAAGGTTGTCCTATGAATATCTTCCTCTTTGATTCTTACCTGATGGTAACCAGACCTCAAGTCAATTTTTGAAAATACCCTTTATCCTCTCATTTGATAAAAAAGGTCATCAATTAGAGGTAATGGGTATTTATTATTCACGGTAACTTTGTTCAACTACCTGTAGTCAATACATAATCCGATACACATATTTATTTTCACAAATAGAACTAGTGCTCCCCACGGGGATACATTCGACCCGATATATTTCTTTTCCAACAACTATTGCAACTGCATTTTCAGCTCTAGCAATTATGGAGTGCTCATCCTGTAGGCTATCTTGGACACTGGTGCGACTACCGACACAAGGTCAATTATAAAATCAATTCCTCTCTTTGGAGGAAGTCCTGGAATCTCATTAGGAAAACATCCCTGAATTCTTGCAATACAGGATAGTCCTCCAAATTAGGAGTTTCATTCTCCATTGCTTCCAAAAAATGGGATGCATACAATTTACAACCTTTCCTACAGAACTTCTTCAGCTACATTGCTGAAATATTCCTAACATAAATCTCCTTTGGAATGCCTCTTACGACCCTTGGGTTTCCTTCTTCATCCATTTATTCCAATGTCTTGTTGTAACAATCAAGCTTAACTCTGTGTGCTTCTAACCAGTCCATTCCAATGAGAATATCATAGGAACCAATTGGCAGAAGATTCATGTTTTCATAAGTACATATCCCATCCATGACTAATGGACATTTATCTACCACTTCACTAACTTTTCTCTTGGTTCCAGTGACTAGTTGAACTAACCATGGTTTACTATTCTTTAATTTCTTAAAAGAACAAATATCAACAATTTTAGGAGTGATATAACTATGAGTAGATATAGGGTCAATCAAAATAGAAACAGATTACTCAACAATCTTACCTTCAACTTCAACCACAATTGATTGATGATTTTCCTGGAGGTCCTCTAGCACTACATAGATTCTAGGGATGGTCCTTGCCACTTGACCAACAATTTCTGCTTCTTGAATGTTGTGAAATTGCCTTACATTCCCATTCTCATGCGAACAGTTCCTACGCATATGGTTTCCTCCACATACCCAACATTGAAGTGGTTCTCTTGTCTTGTCTCCCATCATTTTGGCTGGCTTATTCACAGCTTGTGATGGCTGCCTTTGCAGATTTCAGAAGTGAGAGGGTTTTAAACCTTTCTCCTTTTGGTCAAACTTCTCATTCTTTTTGTCCTTCCATGCCTTATGGACATCAGGTCTATTTTTTTTTCTTTTCTGGTCATAATAATACTTGGCCTTCCTTATAGCCTCTTCTAGATTTTGAGGTTCATCAAACTCAAACCTATCTTTATATGACTGAGGTAATCCCCTTAGAAAACGCTGAATTTTCACCTTATCATCTCGAATATACCTGACATACCTCAACAGTTCCAAGAATTTGTTTGCATATTCTTCCATGGTCAATTGTACCAATATCAGCTCATGAAACTCTTTGATCTTATCATCATAGTACCTATCAGAGAGGTACTTCTGCTTGAAATATTTCTTGAACTATTTCCACACAATATTTCTTTCATTGATCTTGTTTACTTACCTGAGGTGATCCCACCATATAGATACTCTTCCATTTAAGTTGAAGATAATGACTCTTGCATTCATATTTCCAGAGTAGTCTTGGACTTGGAAATACTTTCACATCCCAAGAATCCAAGATTTAGCTTCTTGTTCGGACTTTAACTCACCATCAAACGTAGGAGTATTTTCCTTCTTAAATTCTCCATGTGAACTATTCTGGTAACACCTCTTCCTCTTATCCCTGTGAGATGAAGAGCTTGAACCCCCATTGGATTCTTTGGATTCAGAGGATTCACTCGAAGACATTTTTGGAGAATGCGTTCTATCTCTAGAAGCTCTCCTAGAGGTATTGAGCCTCTTGCAGGAATTTCTTCTTGCACTATTCCCACTCCCTTCTGGATTTGTCGTTTGGTGCCCAAAGTTCATCTACCTTTGGATGTTTGTCAAAATCTGCAGCATGGATGTGTTCAGTTGATTCTACTCTTCCTAAGCTCTAATCATCCTCTCATTATATTCTCTGCAACTTTGCAATCCCACCCTTAGGCTTCTCATGGTGGCTGCAATATATGGGGGAGTCTCTTGATATCTTCTCCCATTGGATTATTCTCAGCATTTTCAACCCATTTGTTCTCTCCCATGGCATCTGCCTTGAGCTCATAGGGATCTTGTGCACCATTCATGCTGTTGATTCTCATGGCTGGGCAAAACCCAACTTTTCAAACTGCACTATGATTCTGCAAAATGTGTTCATGGACACAATTGTTAGCTACGCAATAATCTCAGAAATTATAACTTACCTGTCGAATCTTTCGCTACAGTTTTCCTTCTGCAACTATTTATTCCAAACAATATTTTATGGTTAGCACAAGTTTTCCATAATGCGATGGAATTGGATGTTCCCAAAAGGAGACAGGGTTGAAACTCATAGCTCTGATACCACTTTGTAACGTACCCAAACACCTGACTAATATGCATAATATAAAAATTCATTTATTTCTTCTTCTTTAAACATAGTCATGGGTCACGTTCATCCTTTAACATTCATTTTGTAGCTTAAAACCACTGTAACAACCGTTCCACAGCTCAAAGATCCATTCTGTAGCTAGAAAAGTCATTTCTACACTGAACCTGAATTTTCCACCTCCCACCTTTTGCATTCCACTATGAACTTCAGATAGCGGATACTCAAGTTTCGATGTGGTTACCTTTCACTTTTCTCTTTTTTCTTTCCTTATTCCATTGTGGACTCCGAGAATAGGAAACTTAAAATACGATGGAGTGGTTTAATCACATTCTTCCTTTCGCCTTTTGCTGTGGACTTCAGGAATCGGAAACCCAATTAAACAATACCTTTACTTGTCCACTTTCTGCTTTCCGATTTCTTCCTTCCACCTTCCACATTCTACGGGCAGATTCCAGATTGTGGAAAACCAACACTTGGCCTCATTTCTCCTTCTATTTCGAATTTTTGCCTCTCGCCTTTTGCCTTCTGTAGTGGATTTCAGGGTGCACAAATGCTTAAGTCAGATGCATTATGACTCTGTAGCCAGTATTCTAGCCTCCATGAACATAAGCAAAATGCATTGGAAACCAAAAACATATGTAGATGTAAAATGCAGGAAATTATAACAACAATAAACTCTACTTGAATCTTTAGCAAGAATTCAACACATTCATAGTAATTCTTAAACAAATACATTGCAGAATGTAAACATAGAATACTTATCTTGAAGATGAAGTTGTCCTACAACTAGCTATGTTGCTGCAACGTTCCACCCAACCATAGGCCATTTGTGTTCATAAATCTCTCAACACAACTACCACCCCTGAGATGGGAATGATTTCCACAAGGAACTAGGGAAGAATAGGCTCATACATAGCTAGAACACACTAAAACACAACCAATACAACCTCCAGCTGGGTTTATCAGGCTGGTCAACCAAGCCAACACACCATTGGGTTTATCGAGATGCTCAGCCAATCCAACACAACATTGGGTTTATCAGGCTGCTAAGGCAATGAATCACACATAGCCAATATTCACATTAGGTTTAGCCAAGACAATCATCAATTGGGTTTATCAAGCTGTTCATCCAAGACAACACACTGTTGGGTTTATCGGGATACTCAGGTAGTGATTCACACATGGTCAGATGCACAACAAGACACAACCAAGACAAATAATAGTTGGGTTTATCAGGCTGCTCATCCAATCCAATATATGATTGGGTTTATCAGGCTGCAACTAGGCCAATATACAATTGGGTTTATCAGGTTTCCAATTAATCCGATCTACATTTGGGTTTATCAGGTTGCTAAGGTAGTGGAAAGGAAGAATGGCTAAGCTAGTATCTCATTCACAGTGCTAGGGACACCTCCACAAGATCTATCTGGCCTGACATCCATAATACCCACACACCCAACACAGTGTTAGGGACACAATGCTAGGGACACCCAACACAATGCACTCACAGTCTTAGTACACCTCCACAAGATCTATCTGGATTGACATCCATAATACCCACACACCCAACACAAGGAAGTATCCCTTTCTCTGATACACAGTCCCTCAAGATATACCTTCCCTTCTAGTGCTCTTCAGAGTGTGCATAGAATATTCACTGACCACTCTTATCTTTTTGTGAGGTTCCTCCTCTTCACTAGGTTTATCAATCCCATTTGGGATCTCTTCCACTCCCAAGTCTTGCATACCGTTTAGACCCAAACTAGGGTACACATCACAACAAACCACAACTGGACACAATAAAACAGGGTTCCACTTTGTAACACAGGAGACCAGGTTTCCATACCACTCTGTAATACAGGAAAACAAGGGTCTTGTCAAGGATCAATGAAGATAGGCACTGTAGAACATGAATAAATGCCTCTGATAGCTCTCGCTGTGTCTTCAGAATGATACTCTCTGTATGAGGATAGGGATCGAATGAATCGATGACGGATTAATGTTCTGCGTGAATGAGTAAGAGAAGAGAGAATAATGAGGAACCATAAAAAACCCACCTTCTGGAGACAGAGGTATAAGGAATGAATGAAATCAAACACACATTTCCTGGGTGATTACTTGCCCCATAAGAAAGAATACGAGTTCCCCCAGGCTGCAAGTTTTCTCAGGCACAAAATCGACTTCCATGTCTCTCCCTTTGCAAGGCATTAATTGCCTCCACCAAATTCTGGAAGACTTGAATGATTGAGTGCAGAGGAAAAAAATGGTAGATAGGAGCTTATGGGTTCTCTCATTGACACTTGGATTAACCCTATTATCTCAAGGGTTTGGATAATTCCCCTCCATATTCCTTATGAAATCATGCCCCCATCTCTTTCGTTGCAGTGCATATATAGTTGTGGTATTTTATTAAATTGCATTTTTACATGATATATTCAAAATATAATGTGCCTAACTTATCACTATAACCATTGGCATCGATCTTGATTGCAGATACGGAAAACACCAAATCAATGGCAGGGCCTTAGCCTTGAGCTCCTTGCCTTGTGTTATCACTCCAGGGAACTCCTCTAGGTTGTAGCTCGAGGATGCCTAGCAATTGACAATGTTTTTTGGGGTTTTCTAATATGGATCAAGTCATGTGACCTATATGACCTTCCACTCTTAAGACATGCATGCAACTCTTCAGTTACCACTGTTCAGAGGTTGACAATAAGGTGCAGGGATGGAGAACTCATCAGGCTGGAAGATTTATACACAAAATAGATGCTTATAAATGGATAAATCATGATAAGGATGGTACTTATAATTCAATTCACATCAACATGCTAATAGGGTGACAGCTATCAGTCATTAATTAACTTGAATATAACCTGAATACACATTCAAGCATAAGCACAGAAAAGACGAAAATGGAAGCTGAACAAAATGATAACCAAAGAGCTTATATTAAATCATGAGAAAAATGAGAATATGACAATAGTATAGGTATATAATTCCCCGAAGTCAAACCCTTTTCATAAAATAAGTCTTAGGCTTTATATCCTTTACGAAATATACAGTTCCTGAAAATGTGGATCTATTTTTTACAAAAATAAACAAAATAATAGTTTTTGCAAATTAGGTAAAAAAACCCTAATTAATTACTTGTCTAACTTAACTGAAGAATTAGTTCATTGTATGAACCTTCAGATAACTGAGGTAACTGCTGATAATTACTGCTACTGGCCCTTTGCTAGTTAAGCCACTGTTTTCTCTTGACAACTAGGTGTTGGTGGCATTTTGTGCTGTTATGTCATAGTAAAACTGAAACAGACCTTTTTCTGATGCTTTCCTCTACGCCCTTCATCTGTAGAATATGTCCTTGAGCCATCTATATTCACCCAAACCTGGTCCTAAATGCTAAAATTTGATTTTAAGCTTCTGTCCGCTTTCGGTAGTTAAGAGGCATGACCGTCAGAACCATTAGTTGCCGAAAGCGACACTTTCAGTGGCTAATGAACTACCCCAGCATCTGTCTAAGCCACCGAAAGCCCTGTTTTCAAAATTTATTAGGGTTTTCCCATGTTCTTTTATGGCTGTTTGCTCAGCTTTCTTCTTCAGCATGCTCTGTGCTAGGAGGGTTAACATCAGCCTGGCTGGTTTCTGGAGGCTAAAGGCTAACTATAGCCTCAACTAGGGTTTCCAAGGTGGGGTGGCTACTAGGGTTTTCCTTAGCTTCCTTTAGTTGTAGTCTTTGGAGCCTAATCATCCTTTACAATCTAGTATTGTCCTTTAGGTAACTTGTATTTAGCCTCTTCAAGAAAATATATCTTTCTCTCTGCTCTAGGTAAGGCTTATTTAGCAGCTTGTTTCTGCTGGTCAATGCAGCATTATTCTTTTTTATTTCCCTTTCCAAAATCTCCATCTCATAAATTTGCCTTAGTAATTGATTGATCTTTTGAGTTTTAGGCTTGCTGGAGGAAGCCTTCTCTATTGGTTCCTCTTGCTCCTTTGGTGTGGGGGATGGTAGTTCTTAATCCACTGGTACAATTTGCAGAGCTAGGTCTACACCTTCTTCTTGCTCCTCTTCAAAATATGAGTAGGGTAGATTTAGAATATTCTCCTTGTGTGTTTCAACCTCCTGGCCCTTCTCAATGAAGTCCAAGTTCCTTTTTACCTTCTTGGACTTGGAAGAAGAGGGAGGTTGTTCTACTACTGCCGCTGCGGATATGACCCTCCTCCTTCTTCTCCCACTCCTTGGTGTGCTAGACTTCTTGGCAGGAGTCTTCCCTTTCTCTTTTGGCTGAAGGCCTATCTCAAATCCATTCCAAAACATAAAATAGGACCATTCCATATTCCTTCTTTTCAATAACTCTTGGATCAACAGATGGATAAGGCCATGGTGAGATAGGCTGCCAACAATATTGGTTGGCTGCGCTTTCACTTGGTGTTCCATCTTTCCCAAAATTCTGTGTAAGTAAAAGGGAAAATTGAGTGGGCTTTTACCAGTGAAGTGGTTCATTATCTTGAAATGGTAGATCATGGATCTGTTATATCTTCCTTCATAGGTTAGGTAAACCACAATGGCCTTCAACAGTTGTTGCCACCTCTCTTCCAACTAGGATGATGGCATACTCTTCTTCCACACCATTCCTCTATTTTCAGGCTTTAGGTAAGACCTGAATTCTACATCTTTTGGTATGGTGGTCTTGAACCATTTTTCTCCTATGCAAGGGAGTTCAGTTACTTCAGTGATTAGGGTTTCATCTATGTGAAATTACTCCTTGCCTATAACTACCTTTGAACCATCAAATGAGAGGGAAAACGCCTTAGCTACCTGCTGATGGGAGCCTTGTATATTTTCACAAAACTTGTAGCAGCCAACCTCTTGGAAGAGTTTACTGACCTCTAGATGTGCTTCCAAATAATTGATATCTCCCAGCTCCTGCCTGAGAGCAGGTCCTCCCTTCTTCATCTTGATGAATTCCTCGCCTAGGTACCTACAAAATAATTCTCAGTTATATATACAGTGTGTTAGTTGGCTGCTTCTTCAGAGATGGTTTTCTTGGTGGAGAGGAATGATAAGCTCGAAAGTGATATGTGCTGGAGTCCTTTGGCATTGATTATGAGGGTTTGTGCTGTCATGATGGATGTTGAGATCATAAGGTGATGGCAGTAATTGATCCTCTCGATCTCCTTTCCCAAGCAATCATATCACACATCATCCTGGGTACTTGGTTGGTGTTCTGGTGTTCTTTTGTATAGGTGGAAGAAAAATTAGGGTTTTCAATCCTATCAGTCCTTTTCCATTTTTATAACAACCTCTTTAACTTATTTACACACGCGATTATGCAGGCTCAAGTCTTTTCGGTGGTTTGTCACACCCTTCACTGATTGTTCATCCTGTTGACAGGGTGTGATTTGACTGTTTTATAATTGTTTTCCTATTTTGTCTTTTTGGTGGTTAATAATCTTCCTTAATTTGTCTGCAAACCACCGAAAAGATAGCTTTCGGTGGCTAATGAAATGCTATCCCTTTCGCCTAAGCCACCGAAATTGTCATCCCAACTTCGCGGTGGAATCCTACTTTCGGCGGATAGTGGCCTCACTGAACAACTCATTTAACTTCCAAAAAACCATCCTTTCGGTGGCTAATGAAATGTCCGAGCTTTCACATAAGCCACTGAAAGCACTTTTTCCCCGACGCTTATCTTCCTGCTTTCGACAGTTAAAATTTGTGTTGAATTGTTTGATAAGCTGCTGAAAGCATCACCTTTTGGTGGCTAATGAGCTATTCTGAGTCTCACCTAAGCCACTGAAACCACCTTTACTAATATCGCTTTCTACCTGCTTTCGATGGTTAACATCCTTCATGGTCTTCTCCTTAAGCTACTGAAAGCAACACTTTTCGGTGGCTAATGAGTGATTTGAAATCTCGCCTAAGCCACCAAAAGTGTTGATTTAATTCTACTTGCTCGGGCCGCTTTCAGTGGTTTACCTTTATCCCATGCTTTACCGTTTAGCCATCGAAACATAGCTTTTCGGTGGCTAATGAGCCATTACAAGCCTCACCTAAGCCACCGAAAGCTATAACTTCCAAAGTTTTCAACCACATAAAAAACAGAGACCTTCAATTTGTTAGGTACCCTTATATCTTTCATTACATAAATCAAATTCTTCATACTGTCAAAATAAATTTATTTTGGGAGATAACATCTGGATCCTACTTGGGGATGGGAACCTCCCAGTGAGGTCCGGCCAAGAATCCCAGACAAAAATTCCTTTCCGCGAAAACAACTAAAAACTTAACACTATCATTTACTGTTCCATTGGGCATGGAGTTTATTCTGTAAGCAAAAACAACCTACTGACTTCTATTTTACAATGACAAGGGCTCAGAGCCTCAACCAAAGTAAAGTTTTAGAAACCGTCCATTCACTAGGCCATCAAACAATTCTTCCCCTTCCGGATCCTGCAATTTGAAGGTGTTATTCTTATGTACCTGAGCTATCAAAAAAGGGCCAATCCACAAAGAATCAAACTTTCCATGTTTTCCCTTGTCATGTCTGAAAGCATCCCACTTTAGGACCCAATATCCAACCTGAAAGTTGTCTACTTTTGCCCTTTTAAACATGCCCTTTATCCTCTGTTGATGGGCTTGTGATTTTCCTATCACTTGCTCTTTGATTTGCTGCAACTCCACCAAGTCCATAATCCTCCTCACCATATCATTTGGTTCATCTTCCTCTTCCTGAAAGAATTTTGCCATTGGCAGAATGAGCTGAATAGGAAAAATGGCCTCAGTACCATAAACTAACTTGAATGGAGAAGTCCCTATGGATCTTTTATCTGTTACCCTATCAGCTTATAAAGCAAACTTGAGCTTAGAATCCCAGCTTTTCTGATTTGTCTCTAGTAGTTTCTTGATGATCCTGACTAGGATTTTGTTGGATGACTCAGCCAGGCCATTGCCTTGAGGCTAATAGGATGTGGAATGTACCAGTTGAATGCCCATTGACTCACACACTTTAACTAATGCCCTGGCCTTGAAAGCAGGTGCATTATCAGTTACTAACCTTACTGGGCAGCTAAACCTGCTAAATATATTCTCATACAAAAATATCATGATGACCTAATGAGTGGCATTCATGGTGGGTACTACCTCTATCCATTTGGTAAAATAGTCTGTGGCTACTAGGATCCATTTATGCTGCCCACTAGAAGATTGATTTATTTCACCTATGAAATCCAGACCCCATTGCTGGAAAGGCCCATTCACCACAATAGGCCTAAGGGGCAAGGATTTGAGCTGCTGCTTCCCTATAAATATTTGGCATTGGTCACAAGCCCTTACAAAAGTACATACATCAGCAAAAAGGATTAGCCAATAGTATCCTGCTCTTAGGATCTTGTGAGCTCTGGTTGTCCAATAATGGTGGCCCCCACATGTGCTAGAATGAAAGTGATGCATGACCTACTCTGCTTCTTCCTTATCTAGACATCTCAACAAAATTCCAGAATGATCTTTCTAGTACAACAGTTTGTCAATTATGCAAAACTTAACAGATTTTAACTTAAGAGCTTGTGCTTGATTAGGAGTGAGATCAGGAGGAACTTCTAATTTCTACAAAAATTGAATAATACCCGAGTACCACTCATAGGAGGACAGGTTTTCAACTATTGGTGGAATGTCATTCTGATCTTGATCTACTTCTGCTGCTACCATAGTCTTCACTTTTGCTGATTTGACACCGGTGAAGTTTATCCCCATTAGTTAATAGTTTTCTTTAGCCATGAGTTTGGCCACACCTAGTCCCTTTACTAGCTTAGTGGGCTTCACCTATATATCAAAATCAATGAGCTTGGAAATCCACTTAGCTCTCTTCCCATCAATGTCAGGATGAGTCAAAACATCCTTCACAACAGTTGAAGGTACATATGCAAGGAATTTTTCATGGAGAATGTAAATTTTGAAAGTCTTCAAAGATTTTATGAGAGCATAAGCCTATTTCTCAATTGGATCGTACTTCAGATCAACATCTCTCAAGGTTTTGCTGAAGAATGCAATTGGATGATCAAAACCCTCATTATTTTTTTGTAACAGCACAGTTGCCACTGTGTCTTAGGATGCAAGAGAAAAGATGTAAAAAATATTGGTGTAGTCAGGACTAATCAGGGTTGGGGCCTCCATGATAGCCTTCTTAATGTCTTTGAAAGAGCTTCTTTCCTGGTCAGTCCATTTTATTTCTGCATCCTTTTTCAGCATGACTATTATGTGCTTCACCAGTTTAGAGAAATTAGGGATGAAAATCCTGACAAATTTTATCTTACCTAAAAAGGACTGAATGTCCCTTTTTGATCTCGGTATGGACAACTTATGGATTTCTTCCACTCTTACCGGGTCAATCTTTACACCTTTAGCTGAGACTATGTGACCTAGGAGTTTCCCTTCGCTGAGTGCAAACTGGGACTTCTTAGGATTGAGTGATATCCCTTACCTTCTACACTTCAGAAACACCTTCCTCAAATGCTACAAATGGTCATGATGGCTGTGAGAGTAAAGAGTTAGGTCATCCAATTATATGAGCACAAATTTATCTTTCAAACCTACAAAATCTAGGTCCATGGCTCTCTAAAAAGTAGCCCTAGCATTCATCAACCCAAATGGAATTTTAACATACATGAAAGTGCCCCAGGGGGTGGTAAAGGCAGTCTTCTCCTAGTCATCAGGGTGCACATCAACTTGGTTGTATCCAAAGCCATCCAGGAATGAGATGGAACTAGCCCCTGAGACTTTCTGCAACAGGTGTTCCATATTGGGTAGTGGATAGTTGTCTTTCTTGGAACATTTGTTCAGGTTTCTAAAATCCACACACAACCTGATTTCCCCATTCTTCTTTCTTACCACTACTAGGTTTGCAATCCACTTGGAATACCTGAGGGGGATTATGATCTTGGATTTGAGGAGCTTATGGATTTCTTTTTCAATTACTGGTAATATGAGAGGACTGATGGATCTCATCTTTTTCTTGAAAGGGATGGTGTCCTTATCCAAAGGAATCCTGTGCTGGATGATATTGGTGTCATAGGTTTTTAGGTCACTGTATTCCTAGGAAAAGACATTAGCAAATTCTTTTATCAGGCTACAAAATTTTGACCTCTGATCAACAGTCAACTCAGTGGACAGATTGATAAGTTTTGGATGGCTTTGGATACCTATGTTTTGTTCTTGGATAGCAGGGTCTACCTCCTTTTTGGCAGGCTTGAAAGGGATGTCATTATGATCAAACAACTCTTCCAGAGGTACTAGACCCCGAGGTATATAGTTGCTGGGTAATTATACAATGTTTTGATCAGCCACTTTATCTTTCAAATTGAGCTGCTTGGATTCCTCCATGTTTAGGTTTATCTGGTCTATATGTATATCAGATAATTCATCCACTAGCTGAAGGAATTTACTAAGCTCATCATCATTCTCAAACACCTTCCAAAATTTGACATTATCTGGTAGGGAAGGTCTGTACTTAACCTGAACATCATAGCTGAGCTTAGGAGGTAAAGGAGGGACAAAAAAACTTACAGAGACATCTAGGGAATCGGCCAAGTGATTCAAAGCCCTAGGTATATATGACAATTCAAAAAACATAAAGGAGTCTCTGAGTTTCCATACCTAGTCCCTGTAGGCCTTTAGTCTGACATTTTTTGTCTGAAAAGTGTTGTTGACTTGCTATATAATAAGGTCCGCATCTCCAAAAATCCTTATGCACATGATCCCCATCTCCTTGGAAGCTTTAACTCCTAGCAGCAAGGCTTCACATTCTGCTATATTTTTAGTGGTTTTAAAATCAATATTATAAGATAGATGAATGTTTTCCTTGGATGGGGAGATCAATACTACACCTGCACCTGCTGAACTTTGAGTGCTAGCTCCATCAAAATACATGTTCCAAAATGTTGTGGTCACCTCTTTGGGCTGCTGACAGGTGGGCTTAGTGAGCTGGACTGATGTTTGATGAGAATCATCCATTTGCATAATGCATGACTCAAAATCAGTGTCCACTACATAGATGGGGTGATTCACTAAATTTCTCTCGTTACTTATGATGTAGGCCACCTGATTTTCCCTATAAAGCCTCTTGGTCTCCCCTCCAAACATTGGGATGGTGGCATATGTAAGATCCATCTAAAGGGTGCCACCTAGCCTTTTTCTCCATGATCAAGATAGCAAAAGACCAAATTTTGGAGGGATATCAGCCACTACAATGTCCATCATGATGCTTTTTGAAGGTAGCTGAGTTAGGTTCACAACAAGGTCTTTGATGAGGCCCAAGCACTTGACTTTTCTGGATTCAAAGGAGAATAATTCATGGTAGGGCTTTGTGATGCTGAGACCAAGCTCATCCATCACAGCCTTTGGCATTAGGTTATGAGAAGCTCCTGAATCCAGCAGATAGTTATGAAGGACTTTATCATGGATATTCAAGGATATATAGAAAGGTGGGAATGAGTCCTTTAGGTCTTTGATCATGGGGCCTAGGGTTACAATAGGTTTGTCATCTTGCATATTTACAAAGTCAGTATTAATATGCACCTTTGGCCGAAGAGAATTCAGAATGAAAGACTTGAATGCATCATTTTTCATTAGCTCAATTAATGGGAAAGGGATCTTCAATTTCTGAATCTTAGACTCAAGGTTGAAGGAATAATGCATCCTATCAGAAAACCTTACCTCATGTACTGGAGCTTTGAGTTGGACATGGTCAGGGCTTGATGAAGGTGCTGGTTTTTGCAATGGTTTTGGAATGACATCCATTTTCTTTTGTAAAACAAGAGATTTTTTGGCTGGGGTAGCAGGATTTTTGACAGGTACAACATTATTTTTAAGAGGAGCAACTAGCTTGGACCTTAAATTATACCCTTTATAACCATCAGCCTGATATACAACTCCTTCACTAATCTGCTAATCCACTAGGGCCTCTTCATATTCTGCCTGTGTCAGAAAAGAATAGTCTACCTCATCCTCCATGCAGTGGATGTTGTCTTCAGCTTCTCCTTCTTCTTCAATGAATTCTGGCTCTTCTTCTAATACAACATTCTAAAATGGAGCTCTTATTCTTTGATCTTCCCCTTGATTCCTTTCCCTTCTGAGAATATGAACTTGGGGGTTCCCTCTTTTATAAGGGGCAAAATTAAGGTTTCAGGGAGCAAAATCACTTGGCCCTTTACCCCTTACTGGTATTTTTCCTTGGTACTTCAGCTTAGACATTTCAGCAGTCAGGTTGTCTAACAGTTTGGTCATTTTGTCAATCTTTTCCTCTGATGAAGAAGCCCTAATAGGGTCTGTTGGCTACTTATTCCTGTCTATCTTTCCTTTGACCTTCTAAGATGCCACAATGTTTGATTCTACCTCTAGGGCAGCATCCTGCATGAGTGATAAGGAGGAAGATCTCCTTTCTCTAAGAAGTAGGCAGAAATTAGAGTCAAAGGAATTTGCATAAGTTATCCTAGCTGAGGTATCAGTGGGCTTGATTTTAGTGGGGATCTTGCTGTACATATTGTTGAACCTCTTGGTGAAGTTGGAGACAGAATCCCATTTTCTCTTTTCAAGTTGTTGAACTCTGTAATATAATAGAGGTGGTCTCTCCTTTCTCCCCAATTTTTTAGAAAGATGTCATCTAGGGCTTCAATTCCTGCCATTGACCCAACATGCAACTCTTTAAACCATTTGCTAGCCTGACCATCTAGGCTCTGCACAAAAACCCTAGTCCATACATCTTCTTGTTCTATGTTAATGTTCTCAGCATAGCTGTAAAATGCCTCTAGATTTTCTTCAGCAGTGAAATCTCCTTATCCTCTAAACTTAGGCATGTACTTGAGGTAATATCTAGTGGGCATGGATGAGAGGGGATTTGGAAAATTTAGGGGGGCATACCTAGCTACTAGGATCCTTTCCATTTTGGTCAATTGAGGGGAATCCCTATTGGAAATGGGTATGGGAAGGATGGAGGAAGGCAGTATTGATATATCTAGTAACTAAGAAGGTGGTGGTGGTAAAATTATCCCGGTGGAGTGACCAAGGATTGGATCTTCACAAGCAGCAGTGCTTGAAGATGCCCAAACCCTATAATTTTCTGATGTATTTATAAATTCCTGAGAATTAAGTGTTTCAGTAGAAGAAATAATAGCAGAAATATTTCTTGAAATACCTAATGTAGCTTCCTTTGCAACACTACTGGTCTGCCTTAGTGAAGCCCTAACTCTTCTCAGAATCTCTTTTGGATCTGAAACTGGTGTTGCTGGTGGCCCCTGAGTTGTTCTAGTACTTGGTCTACCTAAAGCCACCTTATTTCAATGGAGTCACTAGATAGATGATTTACAACCAGAATAATACCCAAGCTTTGTCTATTATAAAAGAAAGGGTCTATGTCCTCTCCCAGGGAAGCTCAACTTTAGTCTTCTCTCCTCGACAATAGCGCCAATTTGTTATCACTCTAGGAAACTCCTCTAGGTTGTAGCTCGAGGATGCCTGGTAACTTACAATGTTTTTTGGGGTTTTGTAATATGGATCAAGTTAGGTGACCTATATGACCTTCCACTCTCAAGACATGCATGAAACTCAATCAGGTACAAGGATTTAGTTACCACTGTTTAGAGGTTGACAATGAGGTGCAGGGATGGAGAACTCATCAGGATAACAGATTTATACACAAAATAGATGCATATAAATGGCTAAATCATGATAAGGATGGTACTTATAATTCAATTCACATCAACATGCTAATAGGGTGACATCTATCAGTCATTAATTGACTTGAATATAACCTGAATACACATTCAATCATAAGCACAGAAAAGACAGAAATGGAAGCTGAACAAAATGATAACCAAAGAGCTTATATTAAATCATGAGCAAAATGAGAAGATAACAATAGTATAGGTATATAAGTCCCCGAAGTTGAACCATTTTCATAAAATAAGTCTTAGGTTTTATAGCCTTTACAAAATATACAGATCCTGAAAACTTGGCTCTGTTTTTTACAAAAATAAACAAAATAATAGTTTTTTGCAAATTAGGTTAAAAACCCTAATTAACTACTTGTCTAACTTAACTGAAGAATTAGTTCACTGTATGAACCTTCAAATAACTGAGGTAACTACTGATAATTACTGCTACTAGCCCTCTGCTTGTTAAGCCACTGTTTTCTCTTGAAAACTAGGTGTTGGTGGCCTTTTGTGCTGTTATGTCATACTAAAACTGAAACATACCTTTTTCTGATGCTTTCCTTTGTGCCCTTCATCTTCAGACTATGTCCCTGAGCCATCTATATTCACTCAAAACTGGTCCTGTATGCCAAAATTTGATTTTAAGCCTCTGTCTGCTTTCGGTGGTTAAGAGGCCTGCTCATCGAAACTGTTAGCTGCTGAAAGTGGTGCTTTTGGTGACTAATGAACTGCCCCAGCGTTCGCCTAAGCCACCAAAAACCTTGTTTTCAAAATTTATTAGGGTTTTCCTAAAAATGTTCTTTTATGGTTGTCTACTCAGCTTTCTTCTTCAGCATGCTATGTGCTAGGAGGGTTAACAGTAGCCTAGCTGGTTTCTTGAGGCTGAAGGGTAACTATAGCCTTAGTTAGGGTTTCCAAGGTGGGGTGACTACTAGGGTTTGCCTTATCTTCTTTCAGTTGTAGTATTTGGAGCCTAATCATCTTGTACAATCTAGTATTGTCCTTTAGGTACCTTGTATTCAGCCTCTTCAAGAAAATATATCTTTCTCTCTGCTCCAGGTAAGACTTATGTAGCATCTTGTTTCTGCTGGTCAATGCATCATTATTCTTCTCTATTTCCCTTTCCAAAATCTCCATCTCATAAATTTGCCTTAGTAATTGATTGATCTTTTGAGTTTTAGGCTTGCTGGAGTAAACCTTCTCTGTTGGTTCCTCTTGTTCCTTTGGTG
The DNA here is from genome assembly GCA_001517045.1 of Pseudotsuga menziesii. Lineage (NCBI taxonomy): Eukaryota > Viridiplantae > Streptophyta > Pinopsida > Pinales > Pinaceae > Pseudotsuga > Pseudotsuga menziesii. Next base: position 188,225 of record LPNX010973427.1, read on the forward strand.
TGGGGGATGGTAGTTCTTCAGCCACTGGTACAATTTGCAGAGCTAGGTCTTCACCTTCTTCTTGCTCCTCTTTAGAATCTGAGTAGGGTAGATTTAGAATATTCTCCTTGTGTGTTTCAACCTCCTGGCCCTTCTCACTAAATTCCAAGTTCCTTTTTTACCTTCTTTGCCTTGGAAGAAGAGGGAATCTATTCTACTATTGCTACTAGGGATATGGCCCTCCTCCTTCTTCTCCCACTCCTTGGTGTGCTGGACTTCTTGGCAGGAGACTTCCCTTTCTCTTCTAGCTGAAGGTCTGTCTCAAATCCATTCCAAAACAGAAAATAGGGCCATGCCATATTCCTTCTTTTCAGCAATTCTTGGATCAACATCTAGATAAGGCCATGGTGAGATAGTTTGCCAACAATCTTGGTTGGCTAGGATTTCACTTGGTGTGCCATATTTCCTAAACTTCTGTGTAAGTAAAAGGGAAAATTGAGTGTGCTTTTACTTGTGAAGTGGTTCATTATCTTGAAATGGTAGATCATGGCTGTGTTATATCTTCCTTTACATGTTAGGTAAACCACAATGGCCTTCAGCAGTTGTTGCCACCTCTTTTCCAACCAGGATGATGGCACACTCTTCTTCCACACCATTCCTCTGTGTTCAGGCTTTAGGTAAGACCTGAATTCTACATCTTTTGGTATGGTGGTCTTGAACCATTTTTATCCTGTGCAAGGGAGTTCAGTTACTTCAGTGATTAGGGCTTCATCTATGTGAAATTCCTCGTTTCCTATAACTGCCTTTGAACCATCAAATGAGAGGGAAAATGCCTCAGCTACCTATTGATGGGAGCCTTGTATCTTTTCAAAAAACTTGTAGTAGCCAACCTTTTGGAAGAGTTTACAGACCTCTAGATGTGCTTCCAAATAACTGATATTTCCCAGCTCTTGCTTGAGAGCAAGTCCTCCCTTCTGTCCTCCCTTCTTCATCTTGATGAGTGCCTCTCCTGGGTACCTGGAAAATAATTCTCAGTTTTGTATACAGTGTGTTAGCAGGCTGCTTCTTCAGAGATGGTTTTCATGGTGGAGAGGAATGATAAGCTCGAAAGTGAAATGTACTGAAGTACTTTGGCACTGATTATGAGGGTTTGTGCTATCATGATGGATGCTGAGATCATAAGGTGATGGCAGCAGTTGATCCTCTCGATCTCCTTTCCCATGGAATCATATCACACATCATCCTGGGTACTCGGTGGGTGTTCTGCTGTTCTTTTGGACAGGTGGAAGAAAATTGAGGGTTTCCAATGCTATCAGTCCTTTGCTAGTTTTATAACGACCTCTTTAACTTATTTACACACGCGGTTATGCAGGATCGAGTCTTTTTGGTGGTTTGTCACGCCTTCCACTGATTGTTCATCCTGCTGACAGGGTGTGATTTGACTGTTTTATAACTTTCCCTATTTTATCTTTTCGCTGTTTAATAATCTTCCTGAATTTGTCTACAAGCCACCGAAAAGATAGGTTTCGGTAGCTAATGAAATGCTATCCCTTTCGTCTAAGCCACCGAAACTGTCATCCCAACTTCACGGTGAAATACTACTTTTGGCGGATAGTGGCCTCGCCAAATAACCCGTTTAACTGCTGAAAACTCGTCCTTCTGGTGGCTAATGAAATGTCCGAGCTTTCACCGAAGCCACCGAAAGCACTTTTTCCCCGACGCTTATCTTCCTGCATTCGCTTGTTAAAATCTGTGTTGAATTGTTTGATAAGCTGCCGAAAGCGTCACCTTTTGGTGGCTAATGAGCTGTTCTGAGTCTCGCCTAAGCCACCGAAACCACCTTGACTAATATCGCTTGCTTCCTGCTTTTGGCGGTTAACATCCTTCCTGATCTTCTCCTTAAGCTATTGAAAGCAACACTTTTCGGTGGCTAATGAGTCATTTGAAATCTCGCCTAAGCCACCGAAAGTGTTGATTTAATTCTACATGCTCGGGCCGCTTTTGGTGGTTTACCTTTATCCCACGCTTGACCGTTTAGCCATCGAAACATAGCTTTTAGGTGGCTAATGAGCTATTACAAGCCTCGCATAAGCCATCGAAAGCTATAACTTCCAAATTTTTCAACCACATAAAAAACAGAGACCTTCAATTTGTTAGGCAACCTCAGATATTTCATTACATAAATCAAATTCTTCATACTATCAAAACAAATTTATTTTGGGAGATAACACCATGATTCAATAACAATATTTACATCATGTACAATTTTAATACAATGGGTCAAAACCGGGGTGTTACACTGCTCATAATTAACATGTACTATCTTAGCTAAGACCTCAAAATGTCCACAATATTTGGAAGTTATGCTTTATCTGAACCATCTCATCCTCCATTTCCTTTAATAATTCTGGTCCAACAATGACTCCGTCTGTTGTGTTATCCCAACTGATGGGAGTATTGCGCTTCCTTGCATACATGGCCTCAAAACTACTCATCTTTAGAGAGGATTGGTATCCATTATTATAAGAAAATTCCACCAAGTGAAAATAATCTTCCCACTTAGACGGTTGATCCATCACATACATCCTTAACATATCTTCAATTACTTGGTTAACTCTTTCTGTTTATGTATCTGTTTGACGGAGGTATGTTGTACGCATGTTTATACTTGTACAAAACCTCTCGAACAATCCTTTCCAAAATTTAGAACTAAATTTTGAATCTATGTCTAATATTATAGATTTCAAAATACTATGCAATCTTGCTACTTCTTTCATGTAAATATTTGCAAGGTTAGCTACTTTGTGAGTTGTCTTTACTGGAATGAAGTGTGTTGCCTTAGTCAACTTATATACCAAAACCATGATATCATAACTTTTCATTCTCATTTTAGGTAACTTGGTGATGAAATCCATCATCACTACATCCCATTTCCGTTCTGGTTTTGGTAAGGGCTGCAATAATCCTGCTGGATGTCGATGTTCAACTTTAAATTTTTGACATTCCATGCACCTAGATATGTATTTTGCAACATCATTCTTCATCCATGGGGGAATAGTATCATCTCCTTATTGCTGCTACTATTTTCTGATCACTTGAATGTACGACATAAGGGACATCATGCATTTCCTTCAAAACTATCTTCCTTATATCTCCAACATCAGGTACATAAACTCTATCTATATGCATGAGGATCCCATTTTCTTTAAACTTATACTTATCAAATTTCTATTGTTTCAATCCTTCTTTTACCTACTGATAAAGTTAATATGTAACACTAGATTCAATTATCTCATCCTTTAAATATGATGTTCTAGTGCTGATAGCTTCTACACGCATCACATGTATCTTTCTACTAAGTGCATCAACTACTTTATTTACTTACTTTTGATATGGTTGATGTCAAATTCATATTCACATAATAACTCCATCTAGCTCCTTTGTCTTGCATTCAAATTAGGTCACTCAACAAGTATTTAATCCATCATGGTCATTTCTCAATTCAAACTTTTTACCCATTAGATAATGTCTCCACATCTTCAAAGCATGGATGATAACCGCAAGCTCTAAGTCATGGGTGGCATAATTTTTCTCATGTTCCTTCAACTTTCTATATTCATAACTAATCACATGTCCATCCTACATCAATACTCCACCAACTCCTTGCTTACATGCATCTATGCACACAACAAAGTTTCCTTCAAGATCTGCAATCTTTAGAACAGGTGCACCAGTAAGCATTTCTTTAATCCTTTGAAAAATATCTTCACACTTAGAATTCCAGTAGAACTTTACACCCTTCTTCTGCAAATATGTGACAAAATGAGCTAACTTTGAGAATCCTTTGATGAACCTTCGATAGTACCTAGCTAATCCCATGAAATATCTTACTTCTAATACATTCCTAGGTGTTTTCCACTCCATAATGGCTCTTATCTTTTCAAGATCTACTGAAACAACTTCTTCAGATATGATATGCCCTAGGTAGTGGATTCTTCCTTGATAGAAAGAACACTTGCTTAATGTGTCATATAACTGATGTTCTCTAAGAAATTGAGTTACTAACCTTAGATGTTCTTCATTTTCTTCTTTTGTCTTGGAGTAGACAAGGATGCCATCCATGAATACAATCACAAATTTATCTAAGTATTTCTAAAGACTCCATTCATTAAACACATGAATATTGCTGGTGCATTTGTTAAACCAAAAGGTACCACTTTGAACTCATAATGTCCATACCATGTTCTAAACGTTGTCTTACAGATATCTTCACTCTTAATTATAATTTGGTGGTATCCCAACCTTAAATCTATCTTTGAAAATGCCTTGGATCCTCTCAACTGATCAAACAAGTCATCAAGTTTTGGTAAGGGTACTTGTTTTAATCATTGCTTTTTTTAACTACCTATAACCTATGCAGAGTCTTATAGTTCTATCCTTCTTCTTCACGAATAACACAGGGGATCCTCAAGGTGAAACATTGGGTCTTATGTAACCTTTCTTTAGTAGATCCCCTAACTGCATCTGTAATTCCTTTAAATTTGGAGTACTCATTCTATAAGGTGCTTTAGATGAAGGATTGTTCATTTTACTAAGTCGATAGAAAAATCAATGTCCCTTTTAGGAGGCATTCTTGGCAGTTCTTGAAATATATCTGCAAACTCTTGTAGTATTGGATAATCCTGTAGTTTTGCCTCTTTTCCTTCCTTTGACTCTTCCACATGAATTGCATATAGTTGGAACCACTTTCTGAGGCATTTAATCAATTGTAGAGCTGAGACCTGCCTCAAGGATATGGGTCTAGGTATACCTTCAACTGTCACTCGGTTTCCTTGTTCATCCAAAAAAGTATAAGTTTTATTATGACAATCCAATATGGTATGGTGTACATCCAACCAATCCATGCCAATCGATACATCATATGACCACAAGGGTATGATGTTTAAGTCTCCAAAGGTTTTCACTCCATTCATTTCTAAAGGACACATCTTTACAAATTCTGTGATTTTCCCCTGACTCATGTAGATAACTATACTAGACTTGTTATTTCAATTCTTCAAAATACATTTCTCAACTAGATTAGGTGCAATGTAATTATTGCTAGCTATATAATCAATCAAAATAGCTATGGTTTTATTAGAAATATTACCTACTACCTCAATCATTTGGGATTGTGGTCATCTTTCCTCCCATCTATGGCTGCATAGATCCTCTGAACCCTTCCACCTATATCTCCAATAGTTGAAGCCTCTTGAATGTTGTGAAGGTTATTATTATTACACGGAACTGAATGGAAAATTTATATTCCTTGCATATCCAACATTCCACAGGTGGTCTTTTCCTTAAAGGATCTTCCCTTGGTTTCCCTTGTTGATAAGAATGACCATTTCTAAATTTTGAAGGATGGAAACCTTTCTTTCTCTGCTCACATTTGTTCTTCTTCATATTCGTCCAATTCTTTTGATATGGGGCCTTGCTCTTATTTTTTTTCATATAAGTGTTTTTCCTTCCAGATTGAATCCTTAAGTTTCCTTGGTATATCACATTGGATTTTATCTTTATAAGATTCAGGAATACCACTTAGGAACCTTTGGATTTTTACCTTCTTATCTTTGATGAAGTCCACATACTTCAAAAGTTCCAAAAACTTCTTCTCATAGGAATCCATAGTCAAGCTTCCCAACTTAAGCTCGAATAACTCTTCCATATTTTTGTCAGAGTAATGCTCAGAGAGGTATTCCTTCTGGAAGTGCTTCTTAAATTTCTTCCAAGAGTTTCTGTCTTCGTTGATGTCTTTTAGCTTAACTAGTTGATCCCATCAGATAGATGCCTTTCCTTGAAAATGGTATATGGATACCCGTGGTTCCATATTAGGTGTGTATTGGTGCAACTAGAAGAACTTACTGAGTCCCAACAACCATGCTTCAACATATTCTCCTTGTTTTACTTCTCCATAAAAAATTGGGGGCTTTATTCTTCTAAGTTCTCCTACTAGTTCATCCCGAGCATACCTCCTCTTCTTGTATCTCACTGGAGATATCTTAGGAATACTCTCTATACTACTTGATGCACACCTCTTATTTCTCTATGAATGATAAGGTCTCCTTGAAAATGATCTAGACCTCACATAACCTCTTTTATGACTCTTTTCAACGGATCTTTGGATGGTTTTCACTAATTTTAGATCATTCATAATCTGCTCTTGGATATGAATTATCCTTTCATTATCCTCTCTACACTTCCTCGCTAAATCCTCTAGTATTAACAGTTCACTTCTCCTCTTATGTTTAATTGACCTTGTTCCATCAACAAACTCCTCTTCAGGACTATATGGTATCCATCCTCAAAATCCATCTCCAATATCTGAATTCCTACTGTTGAACTCGTACTTGTTGAATATTCAGTCTTCACAGGTTTGATTAATTTATCTTTTTAGTGGTCACATCGCTTGCTCAATAAATCACTTGGAATTGTAATGTGTTCATTTTCAACATTTTGTTAGTAAACTACACATTGGTATAAGTTCATTATCATTAAAACTACTTTTCTTCTGGTTTATAAAGTAACTAGTCAACTTTAAGTTACAATTTGTCTAATTGGACAAGGGGGATAGAAATCCTTCAAAGATTTATCCTTATTGGATGAACACCAAGTCTATATCCATCCAAAACTAACAGTTTAATAAACTAACTCATATGTGAAACTATATTAAGGTGCATGTATCCCAATTAACTAATGCAAATGCATGTTTACATAGTGACTTGTAACTTTGCAGAAGTCCCAACAGCTGCAGTGTTGAAACCTTCAAGTATGATACCACTTGTAATTTACTCGGACCTTATGACAATGAAAAAGGTTATAAAATTTGGTTTAAGAACAACAGAATAAGGTTAGGACAACTAACCATTCAATTATTAATTAAATTTCTCACTTTAATAAACATGACTAACATTGACTTACTTAATTAATAAATCCATCGCCCTTTGTTAAATAATCTCAACACTTACTAAAATCTATCAACATTAAATTTAATATCATAATCACATTCAGTGCATGGATAATGAATCTATTATCATAGTGTGATTAAGGTCCTACATTAAATTCTCAAGGCTTCGTAGAGATTATTGAAAACATAGTTTATAATTGTCAAGTATTGTTTTAATAATTGTTTGCAGATTTAATTATTTTGTGGTGTTGTTCGGTGTGTGATTTCAGTGAAGATAAACAATAAGGAAAACACACATAAATAAACATAGGTAGGATGTAACCTACAACCACACCACAACCAAGGTAAAACAAAAGGCATCGACTGCAATCACAACCCACAAAATCACCTCCCAATGGTTGTCCCCTACAACCATTTGACACTAATATATTTTAGATTGCATGGATTCCCCCCCCAACCATCAATCAATACTACATTCATATTAAATTATTAAAACTAATATATGCAAATAGGAGTTGAGGCATGCATATAACATTTCCAATCTAACAACCGATGCACTCAACCTGGCACCAGGAAAACTGTTGGACCAAAACGAACATATCTTAGTCATCCGAAAAGCGTTTTCGACAAAACGAAAGGTGATACTTACTTGAAACGTTGTTCCATATATAATGAAATAGGCCCCAAAGAAAAAAATGAACCTATATTGGTTAACCAAAACATATGGTTTCTCCCCTCCCAATATCGTAGAGTCATAGTTACAGTTTTTTAAGAAGAGAAAGAAGATCTGAATGAATATTATCATGGATTCGAATCCTATGGAATACATTATTCCTATAACCATATTATGAAATACAATAATAAATCATATAGATAATTTAATTCAACCACCTTTTCACATAATCATCATAATTATATGTTAAAACATAAATAAAGTCATATGAGAAATACTTATCTCAAGATATGAGTAACTGGTTGCAGCAAAATGACTTTCCTCCTAACCGTAGACACCTTCAAGCCTTACTCACTTGAACAAGTAACCCCCAATCTAATACCATGGATCCACAGGTAAAGGAACACTTATTCTAGTAACTCTTAGAACTACCTCTTCCGAGAACCACAATGCTTCCCCCTAATACTTTCTTGTCCGTTTGATCCACTGCCTATGGGGCATGACCTAGCTCATCATTCCCATTTTGTGACTTCCTGTGTGATAAATTGGACAAGTATAGTGATAGTATGGAAGCAAAGGGAAAACAACTAAACTAACTCTAAGTCTCAATACACTCCCAATCCTACCAACATTCCCAACCTAGATATATAACACAAGTCACATGGTCCAAAGCTCAATATTAACTTCAACAAGGAGAGGGAAAATAAATATAGAGCACAAGGATGCCAACTATAACCCAAAAGGATCAACTCAAATTAGATATAGGTAAGGTTTAATATTAATCATGGAGAATTAAATTGAATTAGTGGAGTGGTGGCTTAGTGAAAAGATTCCTTTTCCTGAATTAGCACCATGAGTAAGAGTTACCAAAAACTAAGGAGTGGAGCCATGAAGAGAACATGGAGGCACACTAATGCATAAAAGGGGTTAAAAAACATCAAGGAGGTAGAAATAGGTGAGAGAGGGAACCAAATAGGGTGATAAATATCATGGAAGCACAAAAATAGGATCATCAATGCATAGTGTAAGAGTGGAAGCTAGAAAAAAGCTTACATCCCTTAAAAACTAAAGGGCTCATAAATGACCAAAAACACATAAATGTGAGGGAATATCTTCCCAAGGAGGGAACCCTAGGAAATAGGGGCCCACTAAGGTGTGCAAAAGATGCAATATTAACTCCATAGTCCATAAATATTGTGAACAGGGTCCGTTTTATAAGGTTTGGGTGACCGACATTATTAATCTCACCAAGGTGAGAATATGAATTGGGATGGACAAACTTAAACCAAAAACAAGTTATAAGGTGCTAGGTATGTTCCAATCCCCCCTCACTTTATGGAATCCATAGTCCCCCATACTGTTTTAGTATCCTTTGTTGATCCAATTGTTTATTTAATCAATAGTAACAACATTCAAAGATAGCAAATATGCTAGTAATAACATTAACATTGATAATAGTTCCAAAGTCGAAAGTCACATTATCAAACAATAATCATAAGTCCTTAATCACATTATTCATGTAAAGGATAATAAGTCCACAATCATATAAAATATCATAAGTCCATAATGCAAAAGAACATAAGTCACATGAAGGATTATAAGTCCATGGCTTAACAACTAGGGTATTAATACATATAGGAAATGGGTTTTGGCCCTTAAGTGGTCACATACTTGGCCTCTTTAGAGAAAACTTTGTCTTCAAACATTTATTCATTTTTGGAAGCAATGTTCAAATGAGATATTAAATCTCTCAGTTGTTCCAAAATTCTGATCTTCATGTTGCGGGCGAAATAGAAATATGTTTTCAAACTATCACTCTCAAGGGTGTTAGTTTTATTGTTAACAGAGTGGGAAAACGCCTAACTTAATATATACTTAAGTAACTAAAAAGAGTCATTAGACCCTAAATACCTAAAGTAGTATTTAATAAAATATACGTTTATGAGAAAAACATACTTTGGAACCAATCAAATTTTATTTTCATCGGGCATCCAAGAATTGCTTTGTGGACATCCTTGTTGGCATAAGGATCATGATAAACAAGGGATTATATACTTCCACGTACTAGTCCTCCTAACCAATGAATATACTAGGAAAAACTATTTTATAGACATATAAGTTATTTCCAAATTCCACAATATAAGTGTATCAGAGTATTATTATTTCCATTATTATCCATGCACATGCATACATGACACACAAATTAGGGGGAGGATAAGGTTTAATAAGAGAAGATGTAATTAACCCATAACCAATGAACCATTATTGTTTTAGTAGAATAAATACCACTATAATCCTAGTGTGTTAGCTCATTTGGTTTGAATATATTGTTCCAAGGTGAAGTTTTCTACGAGGTCTCTAGTTCTAGTTCGAGTGATGTTCAATTCTATCTAAGTTCCACTAGGTTATCAATTATTTTTATTATTGGTGGTTGAGTCGCTCTCCATTTGAGTATTTCAAGAAAGAAAGGTGGATCCGATGAGGTTTTCTTTGGGGAAAAAATAATAGAAACCCGTATTAAAGAATCCTTTCTATTTTTAATTTTAAAGATCATAATTTCACCGGTTTTTATTTGTGCTTCTAAACCATTTCTACAACAATGAAATCGTAACTCCTAATTTTCTAATTTTTTATCAATTAAAAAAATTTATCATCAAAGTTTTTATTATTATTTAATTAGGTTATGTTTTCATACACTAATCTATGGGTGAATATACATTATATTATTATTATAGTTTTTATTTAAGTGAAAATTTTCCATTATCATTATGAGGAATTTACAATATTTTTCATCTTGAATAATTTAAAATATTTTGCAGCTTGAGTTTACAATATGTCCCTTATTATTTTGATCCTTATTTTGAATTTTTTTATGTTTGACTCTTCATCTAATTCTAAAGGACTAACTACACATTTTGCTTGCAAGAGGCTACATATTTGCTTAATTGCTTCACGTAACTTTTTTTTTAACATGAATGAGAAAATTATTTATATTAAAAAGAAATGTACATATCACATATAGACCAACATAAAGAAGTTCAAAAATATAGATAAACATGATAGGTCTAGTACAATTTTCCCCTTATTCATCTCTTGCTTATATTAAAAAAGAAGGTGCTTTCCAATTCCTATGTTACCTCCTCTAATTGAATATATTCCTATGAACAGTCTACATAAAAATTGACAAAAAAAATAGAAATATTTATAATAGAGACTAAGAAAATCATTCATGGAGTTGTTTTCTCCTTCAATCGATTTCACAGTGGATATTTCCTCCAGCAATGAGTCCTGTTCTTGTCTAGGCACATGGTCACTATTTCCTCTGGAATTTTCTTCCAGGTCATCCTGGATATCCTTGAGAATTTCCTTCAATTGAGTGAAGCGAGTCTCCTTCCTTTCATTTACATTCATGCTATGGTCATGATTCCTAAGATTCATGTCCGCAATGTCCCTGTGAATCTCCTCATTCCTGATGGATTGAAACCGTTCCATATCCCACAAATTGCATTGTATATCTTCAATCTTACATACTTGCACCCAGATGTTCCTCTCTATATTATCCACATGAGAGTCCAGACTGATGATGTCTACATATATTCTTCTATTTTAGTCCAACACATCCTTCGAAATCTCAAACACACATCTCAACATATTTTTGTAATCCTTAATGAAATTCTTCGATTCCATTATCTTTCCCATCATCCTCTTGAACACATCGTCCTTAGTATCCATAAGTGAGGATCTTGTCCTATCGATGACTTTGCACTCCTCCTTACCTACCAGAACCCTACTCCTCGTCCTGGAAAGAATAAATGAATTGAAATGAGTATTGAGACTTACATATTTGACATATACTCTAGGTGATGCAAAGGATTTCCCATATTCAAATACCATCTCTTCACGTGGGAGACTATACTTAGCATGTGTCCAAGGGTAGTGATAGGAGATGGCCCTGGACTTAAGCTTTTAATGCTCATTAAAACTTGTCTACTCCAACTTACCTCCAACGCCACACGACCGATCCTACTTTACGGTGAATTCTTCCACCTCGACATTGATTAAGAGAGGCTAGGAAGGCCTAATACCTCCATAAATCTATCCCAGTCCTATTATCCAAGCATTTCTCAAAGATGAGATATCAGTATAAGCTTGTTAATCATGAAAACATAAATCCATTTAACACAAGGATTAAATTTATCAACACTTATATCACCTTACTTTGGCCTCGATCCCTTATTTGAAAGTCTATCGCCTTCCTTATTATTCTACCACTTAACATGGAATAATTGAACTCTTGAAATATCCAGAATGAATGCCAATATTCTTTTTTTCACTCTCCCAATCACTTTTTCTTTTCCTTCTTGAATATTCTGTATACTTTGGATGACAATCCAAGATTCTCCAAAAACTTGATAATCTCCAAAATTTAACTCTACCATTGTTTCCATTCCTTGCACCAAAGATTCCCATTCCACTTGATTATTTGTTCGCTTTCCCAAACCCCAAGCATAACAATGAATCATATTTCCTCCTAGATTAAAGATGACCCCTCACACACCTCCCTTCCCTGTGCTTCACGCAACTTGTTAAGGATCCATCTATTGTTTATTCACCTAAAATTTAGGATTATGCATGTTCATGTGAAGAATTTTTTTAATTCAATCTAATTAGTGGATTTATTGGACATTGTAGTAATTTTTGATAATGCTAGTTGTAATATACATGTTTTGATTGATAAAAAGGAGTGGTTCATTTTCCTATTCTAGATTGTCTAACTCATTCCTTTTCTTCACCATCCAATGTAATAGTCAAGAAAGGACTCTTGTAGTGCATATTTTGACTCCTTAGTCATGTCTATATCAATGTTGGTCTCTCACCTCAATTAGGAAAGACACGATCATTTACTAAAGCTTTAGGCTCAATTTCCTCTTGATGCATAAGTTGAGACATTAAGTGTTCAATTAGGATCAATCCTTCCACTAGGTGGATTTATTATTGCAGAGGGTTTTAACCCCAAATACCCATGTCTTTTGGAAAGAAGATGATACATATATTCCATTCAAAAAGAAAAACCTACATTATAATGCTATGTTTTGATAGTAGAATTGTTATGTCAACATGTGATGCTTGGGTTGAAACATAAATTTATCAAAAATATCTTCACTCAAATCTATAGAAATGAATATATGGGTAAACTTCCTTGATATTTCTATTCCCATAGTAATATAATTACCCCATATGTCACCCAAGTTTGTATGGGTATTATTATTCCAATATTCCATATGAAGACTCAATATTCATACTTGATATGAAACCTCTATTAATGATTCTATAAATGGGTTGAAACCAATATGCCATAGCTTCATAAATATATCAACATTATTCATAAATGAGGAACTCTTACTAGCAACATGAAATTTACCTTGTTCTAACTTTGAAAGCTCATTTCGCATTCGGGTGGATTAGATTTTCCTAGAAAGATCCCTAGGAATCAACAGTCCATATATATATATATTCCAAGTTAGATATAAATTATTAATCCCACATGTCATAGTATGTTCTAGGTAATGTGCCTATTCATATTTAGCTATTTTAGTTCCCTTATCAATAAAGAGTGGTTGTATTTCATTTCCAGATTGACTAAAATAAGGAATACGAATTTGAATTTCAAATGGCAAGTGAATGAGATTCCATTGTTGGCATTGCTACATGTCACAAATATTTCTTTTCCACGTCAGAAGTTTCCAACGTCGCATGTGACTCTACAATTTACTAAGGTTCAAATTCTTTACAAAATTTCATGTAAGATGATGTGTTTTATCATTACACATTGATGTCTCAAGGGGATTTTTCTCTTATTGAATCACATGACCTTCACAATATGTTAGGGTCCTACCCTAACACAACTTACTTTAGGAGTTAGTCATACTTTGTATAAAACCATCTCTTTGAAATAAGGTTGAGTAAGTTAGTGGTTAACAATCAATGTAAAAGGGGTCTCTTTATTACTTAAGACACACAAGGAAGTTAATCCTTGAAATATTTGACCATGTCAAGTAGTTAGGGTTTTTTTATATGGGAAGCCTATTTAAAGAGATACACGGCTATGTAGGGTTCTATCGAGAATTATTGTAATGGAGCTTTGATCAAGTGAAAGGTTTCCCTACATCAAGAGGCTTGTGAGCATTGCTTCTTGAATATATTCTCATAATATAAAGCTTATTTCCTACCAGATTTATCTTTCCATTGTCTAATGTTTTTTATTTTTCTATATCAATTATGGTTTATTGCATCTTAAGCTCTACATCTTGCATTACTTTTAATTTCAGGGATAAATAATTCCATAAGGGGTAGATCCTCCCCAAGTCAACATGGAAACCATACAAGCCATGCTTTAGTCCTTGTAGCAGTTAGTGGACAATATCAATAATGATTGGTTGAATGGCCTGATAATACTGGATGTTATAGATCAATATGTTGGGTATGTTTAGAAATATGAGGATCCCACCTATGAAGTCTCTGGAATTGAAGCATTGGGCTCTCACACTATGTTTCTGAAAACTCAACCTCACTCCTTTGAAGATAAATTTTCATGGCATCGCTTTCAAAAGATTGACATGTGAAAATTTGATGGCTTCGATCCTGGGGTCAGGTTACCCAAATGGAACATTATTTTTCTTTCCATGGCATTAAAGATGATTTTCCAAAGTTGAAAATTAAGGTATTATATTTATATTCGAAATGATGGAAATGGTGGCAATGGTACCATAAATCTTATTGTCATTATGTCCATAGGAGCCAATTTGTGTAGATCCTTCTTGAGCATTTTAACCAAGACACTCACTACTTGGTCAGGTTGACAAGTTTGTGTCAAAATGACATTGTTTTGGACTATATTATAACAGTTGATAAATTTACAATTCACACATAAGGAATTTCTAATTATTTTTCTTAGGAATGTTTCATCAATGGCCCTAAAGAGGCATTTCATGCCCATGTCCTTATGTAACAACCCTCCACTTGGTTAGATTCCTGTGATATATCTAGAGAATATGAACTGGTGATCAATTCCCAACCCAAACACCCTTCCTTTCCCATACATGAAAGGTTTCCAATGGATCCTTATTCTAGTGATTTAGCCCCAATACCTTTATGTTTACAAAATTTGATCTTATATTCCATGGTTGAATGCAAATTCCTAGACCTATACTATAGTTTTGATGAAAATATTTCAGAGGGAATAAATGAAAATACCATAAGTTATTATATATTAAGGCATCGCCCCATGATGCCCCTGAGGACCACACCATGGAAGCTCCACCCAAACCATAAGTGGATGATAATATGCCCCCCTCGAGGATGTTCCTAATATCAAATTCCATGAGAAGCAACCCCAAATTTCAGTCCATGCTTCATCTACATTTTACACACCTCAAACATTGAAATTTATTTGCTACATCAAGCACAAAAAATTCATAGTAATGACAATGGAAACACCCATAATTTGATTAATAAGTGAGTGGGTGAAGAAACCCATTGTTATATTTGCACCATCTCTAATTTCCAAATCATGAAATCCAATGGGGGTACTATGAAATGTTTTTGTAATTGTGAAAATGTAAAATCCCAAATGGGTTACTACCATCTCAAAATACATATCTTTTCCATTAACATGGGTGGTTGCGATATAATTTTTGGGGTTGAATAGTTTCGGAGTTTGGGACCTATCATAATGGATTTCAAGGTACTCTCTCTCAGATTTAGTTAGGTTTGGAACATACATCACCTCCAGAAAACTACACCTCGTTCTCTTGAAATCCCACTGTATGGAGAAATTATTGAAGAAAGGCCACTTACATGTCATTGCTCAATTTCATGCAATTCAAGTCATGGAAACACCCACACCATATATTCACCCTAACTTGCAATAGCTTCTCTCTTAGTATCAGTAGGATTTTGAGGCACCAAAGGGATTAATCCCATCCCATGGGGGAACATGACCATGGTTTTCTTTTAATCCGTAGTCAACCCCCAAATGTCCATTTAATATGCTTATACCCATAAATTCAGATAAAAGCTAGAAAAACACAAGAGAATATATATAATAGATAGTTATGTTCACTTTCCTCTTCAAGGGGGAAACATTCAAGATAAAATATCCAAATATAGTGACAATTCTTCACTAAAAAATAGATACCTTACTACTCCATATATAATGTTTCAATAGCCAAATCACTAACTACTTGTGGTCCCATTATTAATGATGGTCAAACACCTAGGAGACTTTATTAAATAAGGAAGTCCCTTTTACATTAAGACACTACCCACTAACTAACTAATGGGAATTATGGCCTTGTACATTGATAAAGTAGGGGGTTTAGGGTAGGACCCTAACATGCTCCCCCCTTAAAAAGTAGCCTTGTCCTCAAGGATGGATATCATTAACTATTATAAAAGGGATAATGGTTCTCAAGTAGCATCTTCTAGATGCACATTCTTGAACTGGAGTAGAACTTCCTTGACTATGCCTTGGTGTAGGTGACGCTCTTGTGTGGCCAAAACAATTGTGGGATGAATCCAAATGGAGCCTTCTATATCGAGTTCTAGTAATGTATTTTGAATTTGACAATTTTGACCCACCTCATTCACATGAAATACTAGGTATATCTCGAAGTATGCTTGGATCGCTAAGTTGTAATCGACATAGCCCATGTTTTGAATAATCTTATATGGGTTGAAAAAATTTGGTGAAATTGATTTGTTGGATAGCTAGTTAATGTTGGGATCTCCCTTAAGTTTATTGATGATATAAGATGTAGTAACATTAGGGATCCATTCTTATCATGGTTTTTCTACCCATTCATGTAACAGAGGAGACAAGTGAAATAGGGATCTTTCTTCCCATATTTCCTTGATAAATAATTTTACATAACATTATCTTTTTCCATTTTGAAAATTATCTCATAATCATATCTAAGCAACTTGATGACTCATTTATGTTTCTCCAAGAATGACAACCTTTGTTTAAAAAAAAACTTTAAGTGGTGCTTCCCTATGATATATTTCTTTCATGCGTCGACTACATGTAGGATGGCCATCATTTCTTCCTTGTAGGTAAACTTGTCCAAATCACTATTATTCCACTGGTTACTAGTGAATTCTAATGGTTTTCCATATTGCCTTAAGATTGTACCCAAACCTTTTATGGAAGAATCACATTCCAATACAAAGGTCTTAGTAAAATAAGGAATGTCTAAGACCAAAGTGGTGGACATGACATGCTTTAAAAATGCAAAGGGTTATTCTACTGCTTCATTCCATGCAAATTCACAAAAATTAGTATAAATGCACCTATTCCTTTGTTGCTTTAAAACCATGATCACTAGGGATGAATATGGGTTATTGATGTGATGAATGAATCCTACCTCTAGTATCTCCTAAGTGATCCTTCCAATTTTATTCTTTTGTGCAAATGATTTCCTTTACTAATGTACATTTGGTGGTTGACTTCCTAGAATCAAGGGGATACCATGATCATGCTCGTCTCTATATAATGGAAAACCATTTGGTGTCTCAAAGACCTGCTGATGTTTTGTGCAAATTTTTTTGTAAGTCAGGATGGATTTTTGGTGTTGTGTTGTCCCAAGCCTATATGGTTCAGATGTGAGTAATAATTCCAAAGTGGCCTTTCTTCAATAATTTTTCCATATGATGAGAACTTATGATTTTATAATATATTTCCTAAATCCCTTTGATGTTGTGAGTATGAGAGTTCCAAGTAAAACTCAAGTATAATTCCTTGAAGTCCATATAGATTGGCCCCAATGTTTGTAACCATTGTGATCCTAAAACTATATCACAATCACCCATATCGATGACCAACACATGAGTTTTGAGATGATAATCACTCAAATAGAGCCTCACATTTTCACAATTCCCCCCACATTTCATCATTCCACCATTGGATATCATAATTTGAAATTTGGGCACTTTGTAGACATAACAATGGACTTATTCAGACACTGGTTGGTAAATAAAATTGTGGGTGTTACCACCGCCAACAAATACTACCACTTTGCAGTGCTTGATGTAACCTAGAAGTTTCAGGGTTTGTGGTGTTGCAATATCAGACAAAGCACTGAGAGAGTTGATGAGTGGTTCTTCTTGATGAAATTAAAATTCTACTTCTTATTGCATGGGAGAATTTTTGTTAGTATCCTCCAACTTAGGGGTATCTTCCAAAATGATGTCTTTGTAACAGGTAGGAGTATTCACAATAATGAGAAATAATTTGTGTTCTTTTAATTTATGACCTAGAGTATACTTTTCATCACAATTATAATAGAGTCCCCATCTTTGTCAGTCTTCCATTTTATATGGAGACAACCTCTGCAATTTAAAGGGAGAAGAGGGAATTGTATTTTAGGAGTTGACCCGCGTAGTGCTTGAGAAGAAAATGAAAGAGGGTTTCTTGGTTTGTGAATTGATCACTATATCTACTTCTAGATCCATTTGTGATGCTTCCAACTACATAGTAGGATGTTGCATTCTAAGTTGTGCTTTAATTTCCTCTTTGAGGCCACTAATGAAACATTATTTGTAGAAATAATCTATCAAGTCCTCTGCACAGATGGATAATTCTTTAAAGGCTGAGATAAACTTTGTGATTGAGATCATTTGATGTAACTATTAAACCTTTGCAAATAGTGAGGATCTCACTCATAATTCTCATGGAGAGATTTAACAAATAGAATCCAAGCAACATATCGTCATAGACCTTTTTATGCCACTCCCACTATTTTCATCATTATGGATAAAAATACAAGACCCTCACATTAAGTTTCATCATGCCATTAATAATACCATGAAGAGTGAAGTAATGTTCCATTTGGGTGACCCATCTTAATGGGTTAGAACCATCAAAGTTGTTCAATTCTACTTTAGGAAAACGATTCCAATTATTATTATCCATAGAGGGTGACTCATCACTATGAGGACACAAAGGGGTTTGTTGGTGGCTAAGTAGTCTTGAGTGAGAATTTTACTCCTGGTGGGACTCACCATATTATGCATTCCCATGTTCTTTTGCATATATGGAACTAACTATCAAATGTGCAAATTTCTCATCCAATATATTCTCCTAGTGGTCTAATTTGTCTCAAAGTTCTTATCCAATGTATGATCCCAACTGTTGATGGTCTACTAAAGGTATTGAATTTGGTCATTAAGATGTGTGTATTGAGCTTCTAGGTTGTCCAACCTGGTGATAATAGAGTGGGTGGTCATATTGTTTGGATTGTTGGTGTGAGGTGGTTTATAGGGTTCCACCATGGGTGGGATATATCAGGTCCTAAGCCTATAAGGGAGTTACAAGTGATATATCTCTTTGATATATTGGTGAGGTCCAATAGTAGTACTTAGCCCAATATCTTAGGGAAACGATTAAGGATGATATACCATGCCCTTAGTCATACTACACGACTACCCAGGTGCTATAGAGTGATCTCACTGAGTATTGTTCTCGGTGTACTATAACAACAAAATGGTAAATTAGTTTATCTAATTGGCTGGTTCCAAGTACACTTATGGGACTTCTGAAATACCTAAGGGTAAGTGGAAATGAAAATCCATATACAAGTTCTTTCTTAAGTGGTACTACTCGAATGGGTACCAACATAAGTTACAATGGTGCACAATAATGTGGCTTAAGTACCCATGTATTTTTTGTGTATGCTTCTAGAAAGTGGAATCTATGTAGACCTAGACCTTCCCCAAAAATCTCAAGAGCTTGAGATGGTTCGTCGGACTTACTAGATACTACTGCGAATTTGTGCAAACTATGGGAAAATTGAAACTCTTCTTACAACATTCATAAAAAGAATGATTTCTCATAGATTGAGGCGGTGGAGATCCTAACTCGCCTTTATTTAGGATTTAATCATAGTTTGTATATGACCATTTGTTTGATTTATGTCCAAGTAAGTTAGTGGTGAACAATCAATGTAGAATGGTCTCTTTATAAACAATACCCACTAGGAAGTTTGTACTTATTAACTATTTGACCATGTCCAGTAGTTAGGGTTTTTGTTGGGTTAATCTTGACTTAATCATAGAGAAAGTTAACCGACTTTGGTCATTGTTGTAATAGACCCATGGTACTATGAGGTTTTACCATGGTATTGGGAGGTCCTCCCATGGTATTCATAATATTGAATCCTATAAGAGGTTAGTCAAACTCCATTTTAAGATGAGTGAGCTTGTGATCAGAAATTCATTGATGGCCAAGGGTACCCATGGACGGTAGAGCCCTAGTCGAACATGTCTTGGATGGATTTGGCTAAGGGACATAATGAAGATATTTTCTACTAGTCCCCCCCCCCCCCCCCCCCNTTGTGTTAATAATGTTGTTGCATGCATGTAATGTCAAGAGTTTTGGATCCAAGAAGCCTATTTAAAGAGATATAAGTCTATGAAGGGTTATGTTGAGAATTATTGTAATGGAGCTCTACTTAAGTGAAAGGTCTCCCTACCTCAATAGGCCCATGAACACTACTTCTCTAATTTATTGCTATAATATAAAGCTTATTTCCTACCATATTTATCTTTATATTGTCTAATGTTTCTGGTTCTTCTCTATAGATTTTAGTTATTTGCATCTTTAGCTCTATATATATTATGTTGTTTTAATTTTCAAGTCTAAAGAACACAACAAAATGAATGCAAATAATTGTTTGAACACTTAGTAAATGGGTTAGTAACCATAATATATGTATAAATGGGGTCATTGTATTGAGAGTAGTGAGGTGCTTTAAATTCAGTGGTATGCAACCTAATATGGGTGATATGTTGTCACATTTATCACATAATGTATGTGGAAACACAAAAAACTCAATTTTAAATTTTACACAAAAACTAAAAAGTTAAAACCAACATAGATCCATCTTAAACCTTGATTTATCGAGCATTGAGAGGGAGCACATTTTTTAAGCCATAATTTTTTTCTTGATTTGTACATTTTCAAAAATATAATGATTCATAGCACCTACAAAGAAAGGATACATTAAAACATACAGCCATCAGGTAGAAAACACAAAACCCTTAGGTAGAAACACAAAACCCTTAGGTAGAAACACACAAGTTGAAGGTCATAATGAACAATACTTATCTTTATTGATAGTGGTATGGAAGCTTGCAACATTATATCATATAGGTATTTCATAAAAAAATATGAATTTCAAATAGAGTTAGGTTTGATTTTTGGGGCAATATCAAAAGAAAAATAAAATACAAGTTGGTTTCACTATTTAGAGATGATAGATATCATTAATTCTAAAAATCGGCATGGAATTAAGTGAAAGTTTACAAATAACACAAACAAATGTTGTATGATGCATATCTATTTCATGTAACAAAATCAAGAACCTATATAACCAAACCTCACATGTAATGTTACTGTTATGATATGTGGCACTCAAATGGTGGTAACATTTATAAAAAAAAAGACATAATTGAGTATTAAAATTTTTACAACTTAAAAAAAATGTGAAAAATATTTCTTTCAACATATATTTTTTCATTCTTCAAGGAAAACATCATATGTTTCTCCCCTCTTCCCTAGAATATTTAGATGGAGGGTGGCTCAATCACTCATTACAATACAACTAGTAACCAATGGATCTCAATCAAACTTTAACCTAATCTAGATTGGAATCAAGGGCCCACTAGTAGAAAAAGTGAGATATATGACTAAAAAATGAATAAAAATTCCATATAAATGACTAAGTTTAGTCACATGACTATTAATCATTTATTGCGTGTCACTTATAACGTGACTATATAAATGACTAAATTTTTTTAGTCATTTATTGGTTGTTAAATGATTGGTCAGTTTGGTAGTATATTTAATTCTTGTTTTAGTCATTGATTAACATTAACTGGTCATTTATTTATTCATTGCTTGTTGTTAACTGGTCATTTGTTTAGTCATTAATTGTTATTATTTGGTCATTAATTTTTAGTGTAATTAGTCATTGATTGTTGTTAACTAGTCTTTTATTTAGTATTTGATTGCGGTTAACTGGTCATGTATTTAGTCATTAAGTGTGGTTAACTGGTAATTTATTTAGTCATTGATTGCTATTAATTGGTCAATATTTAGTCATAATATTCATTTATTTTCATCAACAGGTAATATTCACGTATAAATATAGCCTTGACTAAGATTAGCTAGAGCCACATGAAATGAAAACAATAGGAACACAGGAAGAAACGATATTTGGTGCCTAAGATAAGGCATTCAAACCAAACCCATAAGGGTATAGTGTGTACATAACATCTAAAAATATAACAAAGAAACTTGTAACTATGAAAGTAGGCTTCGGTTTAGGTAACATTGCAAAATGACCTATCTGGAACATTTTTAATTTCATGTACATTTTAACTAAGTTGTAAATGTTAACATTGGTTCAATAATGTTGGGAAAAGGTTAATGACATGGAATATAAGATAAGAGTTAACTTGAAAGATAATTTCTATAAAATTTAATTGCCAATTGCTATTAACTACCAAGAAAATCAAATACTTGGAAGTTGGGTGTCAGAACAGGCCTGTATGCAATAGCACAGGTCCTCACCATCGGGGGGAATTTCAAATAATCGTAGTACTTCCTGAAAAATTCTAAAATATCTAATGATCCACCTGCATTTGTAGGTACCTTATCAACTAAAACTACCATTAAATTATCCACTTGGAACTTGACCAAATTGAAGAGCAATCACCGAAACAAATAAAAAAATTGGTGCACTAGAAATATTTCCTTTCTTTGCACATTCAAGAACGTAATCAATACTCATTTGGTCCAAGTCTACATTGTCCAACGAAATAGTTCCAAGCTATGTTAAAATTTTCTCAATTATGTCTGCTTTTAGAATAAATTTAAGAATTTCTTGTCGGCCATGGCAATAACACTGAAACAACTCCACTTCTGATTGCATGCAAAATTCAATTCATAATTTTGCATTATTTAGTAATATGCTTGAGTGTAATGGATACCTTGTTTGCAATCATGTATGAGAAAATATAATAAATACTTTCCTCTTCATGATTCACATGGATTACTTCCTTGAGAATAAAACTAAGAATCAAAATGCCTTGTAGTTGGACAAGTACCAAAGCGCATGCATATTAGACATGTATCTTCATGTTATCAGAGATGGATAACACACCAAAAGAATCAGTTTAGATGTAAGGTCACACAAAAGTATCCCAATGATTTTAATTTTAAATCAATACCTTTTATACAAAGTTCAAAGTACTACATTATATTATTAATCAGGAAATAAAAATAAGGATACAAATATTATTACCAATATAGAGTTTATGTAATGCCTCTATGGGCATCATAAATTTTAATCTAATTAAACATCTATTTCTTTTTCATTCTAGAAATGCATGATATTGTTAATACAAGTTCAAATGGTGGATTTCTTAAATATATGACTTAGTAACATATAAGAATAATGTAACCATAACAACATATACGTAGTTTATAACATCATAGAAGAACTTATAATCACAAGAAAAATACCTCTTGATGTCCAACGAGAATGGTGAAGAAGACCAACCAAAGCAAGCTTTCATCTTCTCCTTAATTTTCCTCCATCTTCCTTGCCCGAATCGGGACCACGGTTTTACCTCCCATCCAACTATGGGTCTAGCCGACTCCCTAGCCCCAAGAGCCATCCACCTAGCCTCTTGGCCCTCCGTGCCCGAGACCCCCAGAGAACAGAACAATGATGCATGAGTAAGATATGTATCAATTCTTCCAATAGTTCTCAAACTCTTCCAACTCTTCCAAACTTCTTGTCCCAAAAATATCCCAAATTCCCCAATCCCTTCCAAAACTCTCACCAAATATCTTTAAGAAAAGAACTTGTAAGAGGAAGTGCCGAGTCCTACAAATTGACCAAGCTTCCTTAGTAGGCACCATTAGTCATCATCACATGTCTAGGGGAGCATGCTCAGCACTTCCCTCCCATGACTCCAGGTTTTGGGGGATAAACGGTGGGAAATGCCTCCACCCCTTGATAGTACTAGAGTTAACAACCTACATCAACTCTACTCTTCCATCATTGTTCTAAGGGGTCTTGTCAATGAAGAACCACTTTGGGCAAGTCATAGTTCTTGTAAAAACTCACACACACCCACAAGTCATAAAGATATTGATATTCAAAATTAAACAACATAAAAATTGATATAACATCATTATCCTCCTGATGTCTAAGACATATTTTGCCCCTTGGCACTATAAGAATCTGGATATCTTGTAGCCAATCAACACATGGGTTAGTTCACCACTCACATAAAGCTCATGTATAAACATACTCAACTGTTTGAAGTGTTAATCCATGTCAGTAGAACAAAATTTAGTATAATCATGTAAGTATGTTTCAAATATATATTGTACTTGTTCTATATTAGAGTTACACACCTCAACTAACATTCACATACCAATATTCCATATTCAATTGCATGTTCAAATGACATAACATATTCATCAACATTGATCAAACAAAATCATAAGTTCCAATTACTATCCACATATATAGGAAGTCCATATGTTTATATAATAATAGTCTTAATGAATGTAACTGGGTCAACTAGATAATAAGCAATTAAAATGTTGTATTAATTCATATTAGAGTTTAAATACCAAATGTCAAAATATGGGGCATTACAACTTAGACAACATAATTGAAATAAGATGTTATGAAAACTAAAATCCATCGCAATAGAATAAATTTCACTTCCTAGAATTACACAAACATGATATTCTATTTAGTGTATATCACTATTAGCTTCTAAAGAAATACCCTCATGCATAAATAGTTATAAACATCAAGAAACCATTGTTTGATGTGAATCCATGTAACTTGCTTAGTTTTCCCTTAACCAAAGAAATGTAATATAAATAAACTCACAAGGATGATAGGATTTAATTGAGTAAAGAAATGATTATATGATTTAATCAGATCCCTTGCTAAAGGAAATTACAACAGAGGAGACCAACATTACTCCATTCAAAAGTAAAGTAGGAATTTTTGAGTGTACAACTTTCAAATAGTTGGATCCTTTAATGAGTTTGGGATATTCAAAATCATTGGAACTCAAGAATATACCACATTTATTTTTTGAAGATGAAGAATTCATAGCTCAAAGATCATTTAAGGAAGCATGTGAAGTTCAAAAAATCAAAACACCCATAAGAAAACATGAAACACTCAAAACATTACATTATCAAGAGCTTTAGAAAATCAAAACACCCATAAGAAAACATGAAATACTCAAAGCATTACATTATCAAGATGCTACTGGAAAGATATGGTAGTCACTAGAGAATTTGCATTTATGAGATCATAAACAATTCTTATCTTAGATTCCATGTCATTAACCATTTCACTTCTTTTGAAGACACATTAAGGCACTTGGAAAGATCTTTGTCTTATGCATGTATCCCCATTATCAAGGTGGTAAGCATGCATGAATTGAACAAGCTTTTAATGCTCCCGAGTCCCATTTATTATAATAGGAAACAAATAAAGAGCGCTTTTAGGTGGAATATGATCATATCTTTCTTAATATCTAAATGAAGGACACCTAGAAAATATATGTGCATATAAACACTAAACATGAATGGAACTGGTTTGAAATTAGAGATACGTTATATTTCTATTTTCAAAAGTTTTAGCAATAACAGAATTTGAACCTCTTATAAAATTTAATTTATGTCAGTTCATAAGTTAATAAGTTACCAAAAATAAAAATTAATTAAAAAATCTATTTCAAATCATAAAATAAAGATCTATTGAGCAGAGAGAGGGATTCTGTTTCTTGAGGTGTAAACTTTTTCTTTACGTGTAAAAAAATTAATATAAAAAATTAACATCTCAAGAAAGTGACCCTTTTCGGTGCGTGATAGATCTATGTTGGTTATATAAATAATCATCATGATATGAAATTCCCAACTACCAAAGACGAAGTTATTTTTTATAGTAAAAAAACAAATAAAAGAAACACCAATAATTTTAGCAAATATCCAATAACAACAAATAGTTCTCATATTACTTATTTTGCGTATATACGGTGTTGTGTCTCTTCCTCCATCTTATTCTATAATTTTTCAAAGTTTTTTTGCTTTTTCTTTTGTTTCACAAGGTTTGTGCGAAAAGGCATAGAAACACCTAACTCAATATGTAAATGTTAAATCCTTACATCTACAAAGTGAAAAATCATAATCCCGTTATTGGGAAGAGGAAAAATGTAGTATTTTACCTTCCATCAGGTCGTTCAATAATTTTCATTGTTCTTGATATTCTTTTTCAATTGATTTGCGTGAAGTCATCACCCATTATCTTTAATAATGATAAAACGAATATTATTTTTCAATTGATTTGGGTGAATCCATCACCCATTATCTTTAATTACATCGTAGGCATTTTCTCAATGAAAGAACCCGTCCCAAAATATTCCTCGTCTCCTTGGCCATTAACATCTCGACATGTGTCGCTTGGTTATTGGCGATTTTATCTATTACACTTTCCGGTTATTGTATCCCGTGATACGACAACGACGGAAGAAGGCGGCATGGAGTTGATCTGTAGGTTCTTTGTGTCAGGACTTATTCTGTTTGTTCATATTCTTTCTGTGTAATCTCTTCCTCTACCAATTCCATGCTTATCTTAAACTCGATATGCATTTATTTTTTCTGCTCTGCCTCTACATTTGGTGGATATTAAATAACTTCAGAGAAAATTCAGGTTATTGCAACAAGTACCAAATTCAAAACTCACCTATACAATTTTTTTTTATGGCAAGGAAACTAACAAATTGTCAAATTCAGACTTCATTGTTATTTTTCATGGCGATTTGGGATACACCGATGTTGAAAGTCACAAATACTATCTTCGACGTTTTTTTATTTGAAAATAGGAAACTTCAGAAATTAGAATGTCGCAAATCGCATCTTGCGGAATTCGAAATTGGAGCATATGGTGTTTCTGCAATCCTACTGTTAATTGCTGATTTTTTATTTTGTTACATCACGTCATGGTTAAATTTCGCGGTTCTTATATCTTGTAATTGTGCAGGGACAGAGCATGGACTTTAGGTGTGGAAAAATGCAGCATGGAGTTGATCGGTTAGGTACATGTTCTGAAAATGGTTAGGCTTTATTCTATCTGTTCATATGGATTTGATCGGTACCCTCTTTTTTCGCCAGGTGTATTGCGTGTTTTGATGACACTTCTATCTGTTGTTGTGCTTAAATGGATTGATGGAATCAATGGACTTATTTTCAATTGCGAATCCTTCTTTCGAGTTGCTGTTTACTGTGTTTTTTCGACAGGTGGCTTTCATGTTTTCACTGCACTTCTATATGTTGTCCTAAACAACCGGTGTTGGAAATTATTTTCAATTCAGGCTTTGGATTTAGGCTATTATTTTTTGCAGTGCTTTTCTACGTTTAAAATGTCAGTTTGGCATCAATTTGGTCATGGTTTTGTTTGACTGCTGGTTCAAGTGATGAAAGACACTTTTCCCATGTCTCTTCATTCACATTAATGCTTCATCACTGCATTGTTGTTCCATTAATGCAATAAACTTTGTCATTTGTGATAAACATGGAGTTGTATCTTCAGTTTTTCTCATATAATGACGATCTACAAGATTGTCTTACAATATTTCATTTATTGCACTCGTTGCTACACTGCCTTTTCTTTCCACATATAAACATGCCTTCAGGTAATCACTATTTCTTACTGTTTGTTGTGTTCCATCTATGCTTTGAATTTCCGTGAGAAGATTTTGAAGTTTGCTAAATTTGCTAAATTTGTAGGTATTCGTTCATTATTCATTTAGTCTGCTTATTAGATGGTCAAACACCATTGCTACGTTTTAATTGAATGTGACTCTTGTTTTGTTGCACAAATATTGTGGTATGTATTGGTTATGTCATGTCTGTTAATAAAATCTTAGATATTAGTTTTTTGTCTAATTTAAAATGATGCTTATGAGATACTGAAACACCGTTCCTGTGTTTGAATTGATTTCTAAAATAGTCATAAAGTTATTGGAGGAATAGCTTTTGCGAAAATAATAAGAACTATGAAAATAAAGCGTGAAAATTGGGATTTCGAAATCCAAAATGTCTGAAATAGGAATACCGATATGTTCCTATTTTAACACATACGATTTCTTGATATGTTGCAAAATTTGATATTGGAATATAGCATGTTCCTTATTGTTACAAAATACGAGATAGATTTCTAAACACCGAAGTGTCATAAATTGGAAATAGGAATATGGACATATTTGTATTTGAACACATAGGATTTATGTATATGTCGCAAAATCAGAATATTTTGAAACTTACTAAATTTGCAGCTATTGCTTAGTTTTTCATTTAGTCTGCTTATTAGATGGTGAAACACCATTGCTATGTTTTAATTTAATGTGACTCTTGCTTTGTTGTAAAAGTATTGTGCAATTTATTCCTAATTGTTTCGACTTCATTTAGTTTGCTTATTAGATGGTCAAACACTGTCTCTGTGTTTTAACTGAATGTGACTCTTGTTTTGTTGCAAAAATAGTGGCATGTATTGGTTATGTAATCTTAGCTATTAGTTTTTTTCCTAATTTAAAATGTTTCTTATGAGATAGTGAAACATCGTTCCTGTGTTTGAATTGATTATTAAAATAGGCATAAAATTATCAAAGGAATAAATTTTGCAAAAATAATAAGAACAATGAAAATCAGGATTTTGAAATCTGAAATGTCTGAAATAGGAATACCAACATGTTCCTATTTGAAAATATATTATTTCTTGATATGTTGCAAAATTTGATATTGGAATATAGCATGTTTCATATTGCTACAAAATACGAAATAGATTTCTAAACACCGAACTGTCAGAATACCAACATGTTCCTATTTGAACACATACGATTTATGTATATGTCACAAAATCGGAATATTTTGAACCTTGCTAAATTTGCAGCTATTGCTTACTTGTTCATTTAGTCTACTTATTAGATGGTGAAACACCGTTGCTGTGTTTTAATTGAATGCAACTCTTGCTTTGTTGCAAAAGTATTGTGCAATGTATTGGTTATGTCATGCGTGTCAATAAAATGTTAGGCATTAGTTTTTTTTCTATTTTAAAATGTTCCTTATGAGATGGTGAAACACCCTTCGTGTGTTTCAATTGATTCTTACTACCTTGTTGGCTTGCTGTGTGTTGGAAAATCATCCATCTTCTGATTGTCGATTGCAAAACATAAGACCTAAATTTCCCAATTCTGAAATGTCCAAAATTTACAATAAGAACATAGACTTGTTTGTATTTGAACATGTACAATTTATGGAATCTAAAATATCAGTTAATCGAAAACATTGAACATACAATTTCTGCAATCGTAAATGTCGAAAAATCAGAAAAATATGCTTTTTTCGACTTCGCAAAATGTAAACAAATTAAATATGTATTTCAGTTCAAATATATCTACAGATTGGAAATCTAGAAATAATATAAAAATAAATTAGACAAATGCTTTTCTGATTTCTGTATTCAAAAATCAGAAATCAGAGCAATACACTTGCGAGAAAAAATGGTATGAGTTTTTTCATTTAGGATCTTTGATTTGTTTGAACCTTTGTTTAAATTAGGTAAAATTGGCCATTTTAATTTCTAATTGTCGGAAATGGAAAATAGGAACATTGACATATTTATATTTCAACACATTGAATTTCTGGATATTTTGCAAAATTGAAAATCGGAATATAGCATGTTCTGTATTGGAAAACATAGGACATACATTTACGCATTCCAAATTGTCGACAATCAGCAATAGGAAAATGGGCATCTTCGTATTTCAATACATATGATTTCCACTCGATACGTTTATAGCTCAAACAGATTCAAAACAGAAGAATGAAATATGTTAATGAATAACAACAACCAGAACAATGAAATATGTTAATGCGAAGAATTTTGTTTTTATATATTCATTTTATACTGGACAAATGATTACGCTACATTGCAATTTTTTTTTTTTATATTTTCATTCTCTATTTCATTTGGCAGGAAAAAATAACCATTACGTTATGGAGACTATGGTAACTGAAGATTCTATTTCACTATTTCTACATGGTGTTGTCAACCTTTCTCCGCTGGTACAGGTCTACGCATTAAACCAAGTGAATCCACTCAAATCATCATCTATTCGGTTCCAAATCTCTATTTTGGATGACATTCACAAGCATGAGCTACTTCTTCTAGTTATATATAGTCATCTTGTAGAAAATGGACAGCTAAAACAAGAAACTATAATCAAAATTACCCAATGTTCATGCAACATTATACATAATATAACGTACGTTCAATTTTCTCTCTCTTTTCCTCTCAATTAGTTTCACATTGTTCATGGATTCAATGTTTGTGTCTCATTCATGTCTAATATACTTCATCTCACAGGACTATCACATTGATTGCACTCGAGGTTGTTAGAGTGGATGCAAAAATTATTGGAGATCTTTCACCCTACCAATTACCTGTAGCTTCTCCTTCTCAAAGTAGTTGTTCTATTCCACTAAACACTAACTCAATAAATCAAAACCCTGATTTAGCTAGATCAACTATCCCATTCACATCACTCTCCTCTTCTACAAAAGTTTGAAACATTCAAGGCCAAGTTACTGCCAAGACAAACATACATGAATATGGGAACCAACGAGGATCTGGAAAAGTGTTTGGTTTTGACCTTGTTGATGCTTCACACAATGAAATACATATATCTGCATTCAGTGAATTGGCACTATCTTTCTATGACCAAATAGAAATTGGAATAGTGTACATTATATCAAATGGCACAGTTAAACCATCCAATCCAATTTTCAACCATTTGAAAAGTCATAATGAGATTTTTCTAGGCTCCACTTCAACCATTCAAGCATGCTTAGATGAATATCCCTTAATACCTTTAAGTTGCTTTAACTTTAAAACTATTAAGGAGATTCAAACTATACTAGTAAATTCCATGGTTGACCTTCTTGGACTTGTGATTTCAGTTTCACCTACATTGACGATACAAAAACGAGATGGTGTTGAAAGTGTTAAGTGAACCATTGGAATTCATGACATGTTAGGCTACAGTATTGACATAACACTTTGGGGAGAGCATTGCCAAATTCAGAGAGGTGAGCTTGCAAGCCTTTGCGGTTTACCTACTACTCCAGCAGTAGTGATCAAGGGCGGCCATGTTACAGATTCTAATGGAAAATCTGTTGGCACTATTTCTAACTGTACTATATTTATTAACCCAAATATTGAACAAACATCAGTTCTCCAAATATGTTTTAATGACAATGGATTTCATTCAACATATTCGTCTTTGGGTGGTAAATTTAGTGCCTCTAATTCTGCTCGTCGAAAACTAATTACCATCAATGAGCTACAAACTCTTAAGCCATCTGAAAAAGTTGTTTGGTATTCTCTTGCTGCAACCATCAAATTTTTTAACATGGATGACTTGAATTTCCTTCCATGCCTTCTTTTTGTTGATGGTATACAATGCATGAAAAATATTGCCGAAAAAGTTGGAGACATTTGGAATTGTGGGAAATGTGATGGGGAGTTTGATGAATGTGACTACCGATATATCCTAAAGGTTGAATTGGAAGATCTAACTGGAAATATTCATGGTGTGATTGCTTTTGATGATGATGCAAACCAACTTATGGGCATCTCAGCAAAAGACCCTTGTCTTCTCGCAACTGAATCAATATCAATTGCTGAAATCATCCAGAGAATCTAAAGAAGCAATTACTTCTTACCATTTCAATTAGAACATAGACGTTCTTCGTAAATTCACGCCTAAAAGTTGTAATTGTGATGGTTGAAAATACATCATCAACAACTTCACTTGATACATAAATATATAAGTTTGTTCAACTTGTCTGTAATCAATGTTTTTATGATCTCAGGAAAATACATGTGTAATAAATGTTTTGTTGAAATTGCACACTTAAAATTTGTAATTGTCATCATTGAAAATACCTCATCAACAAGTTCACCACAAATGACTCATATTTCGAATTCTGGAAATTCTATGTTTTCCAATAAGGAACACCGTAACTTTCAATTTTGCGAAATATATGCTTGTTGTTATTAATTTCTCAAAATTTAATAACTATATTTTTGAATAAGGAACACGCTATATCTCGATTTCTGATTCCCCAATTTCTGAAATTACATTTATATATAAATAATAACTTATGTCTACTTACTTCTTCAATTACTTGTTTTAGGTAATGAAATTAAAAACTGTTTTTTCAAACTTGTCACGTTGATATATAGAATCAAACCAAGTTTAGATACCGAATATTTGCCAAATTTATAGAGAGACCGATGAAAAAAAACAGAGAGGGAATTTAAAATAGGCATAAACTTAGCGTAGGAATAACTTAAACGAAAATTTTGAATATCAAAATCTCACAAATACAAAGTATTGAATCTTGGGACTAAGGAACACAGACATGTTCGTATTTGAACACACAGGGTTTCTATATATGTTGCAAAATCGGTTTTCAGTGTTACTGAGTTCCAATAAGTATTTGTATTTGAACACTAATCCAATTGCCAATAGGAAAATAGAGTAAACCAATTGCCAATTTCCAATTTCCAAATTTCATTTATCGAATATGGCAAACCGCAAAATCAAGATTTTGTTAACGTTATTTTGGGTATTCGTTATTTCCGATTTTCGATATCGGAAACCAGATACTCTGAAACTCATGTTTCTGCTGAAATTATTTGTTGCCTTCACGATTTCCAATATCCGATATTTCGGATATCGAGAATCAAGAAGCAAAGAAATTATTTCAACCTGGTATTTGTATAAAACTTTGCTTGCAAAATTGGTTTTCAGTTTTACTGAGTTCCAAGAAGTATTTGTATTTGAACACTAATCCAATTGCCAATAGGAAAACAGAGTAAACCAATTGCCAATTTCCAATTTCCAAATTTCAATTATCGAATATGGAAAACCGAAAAATCGAGATTTTGTTAACGTTATTTTGGGTATCTGATTTCCAATATCGGAAACTAGATACTCGGAAACTCATGTTTCTGCTGAAATAATTTGTTGCCTTCGCAATTTTCGATATCCGATATTTTGGATATTGAAAATCGAGAAGAAAATAAATTATTTCAACCTGGTATTTGTATAAAACTTTGCTTTATATCCATAAAATTTGTAGTTAACAATTTTACGATTTTTTTGTAGGAATTATGCCAAGTCATCATAATTAGGTTTTTCAACCACTATTTTCACTTCAGCATTGTTTTCACTTGATCAGAATTCTCTCTTTTTATTGTAGCTGTGTCGACATAACTTGTATATTCCATCAATTCAGTTTCGAATGGCTCTATATGCTTAGCACATTTCTCTCCTGCATTGTGAGGCTCTACCTCATCTGTTTTGAATGAGTCTACTCAGACCGACATTTTGTCTGCCTTAAAGATTTTCGATTTCCTATTTCCAATTTGCGATTATCGAATATGCGAAACCACATAGCAAATAAAATATTGGAAACCAAACATGATATTTTGAGAGAATTACAATTGATCTCATATAAATTACATTATGGTTGATTTGGTTATTATTTATTTATTCTTGGTTACCTACATGCAATGAGTTAAATATTTGCTTGTTGTATATTGCTTTACACTGATAAACTTTGCAGTTAACAATTTTGTGATTTTTTTGTAGGCATTATGCCAACTCTTGACAATGAACAAGTCAATGCATGAAGAAGAATTGTATATGCAGAGAACATAGATAAAAACAACAAGAGACAATGTCTTCTTTACAGAGCTGCATGACTACCTATGGATATGTCTTGTCCAGTTTCTCTACTCGAACCTCTCAACGGACCTTCACTTCGACCATCTATGCTAAATTGATCAAGCACATGCCTCAATGATGCGCATCAACGATTTCGTAAAAAAATAGACCAACTGCGTGATATACATGTCTACTCAATTTGCAAAGAATGCTATCCCTGTATTGTAACAAGAAAAATCCATGATTCATATACTTGTTCTCATTGTATTCTAGAAAGAAAAGGCCATCGGTTTTCATCCGAAAACAATATGGATCCAAACATCCAACCACCTGTACTCGTAGTACTTACACAAGTTGAAGAAATGTTGATAAGTCGTGCTAACCCAGTTCTACAAGTTACACATTCTCATGGTGGTCAATATAAATATTCTGGACATACTATTTGCTTCCCCTAGAACATTTCCAACATTGCCAAATACCTGCCCCATTTAATATCATAAATTGACATCCTTGTTGTTCACAAATGCAACAGACATTTCACCTTGGATTCCACATGTTAATAGAAATGATACATTATCTCATCAGCAAATCTTTTCCTCTACAGTTGAACCGCCAATTTTATTTCAACCCTATGAAATCGAATCCTCCTCATTTATTTCAACACAACCTAATGCTAGAATTGAGGTTGAAGAATTTAGACAGTTGTTACATATACCAAATACTCCACTAGAACCTTCAATTGATTGGCCTCCTATATGCATTTCACCTATCAATGAGTACAACACAAAAGGACTTCTTTCCATGGATTTTCCAACTTTGTTCCCCACAGGTGCAACAATTCTTAAACAACCATGCATTCATGAGGTTGATATGCAAAAATATGCACTTCACCTATTCACTATCATGACAACATATTTGGGCAAGATCCTTGATTCTACTACTACACATACAATGTAAATATGCGTCATCGTAGTAATGCTACAACCTCTATTTTTGTCAAAACTAATCTTGAAGATACACTACCTCCGACAATACTTGAAGTTGTTAACCAATTGTAAGACATGCCTAATCAGAAAATTGGTGAGTGGGTCGCACGGTTTGGATCTTCATTACGTGGAACAAACTCATATTGGAACATAATTAGATTTGAACTAACTAATATGATCAATCAACAAGGTACACCAAATTTCTTCTTTACCCTTAGTGCAACTGATACAAAATGGCTAGATTTACATGCTCTGATGCCTGCTACATGTTCTACTGGTTTAGCTCAAGACTACCAATGAAAATTTCACAACATCATATCAAATCCACATATTACATCACAACACATGCATAATAGATTCAACTCATTCCTTCAAGAGGTGCTTCAAAAAGGTTTTCATATAACGGATTCTTAGTGCAGGTATTTTACCATCTCTTCCTTCTTATTTTTCTCTTTGTATTTTTCACTTTATATATTTTGATTTCCAATATATTCAGTTTCCTTCAATGTAGGTTTGAATGGAAACATAGATGATCGAAACACATTCATGGTTTTATTTGGTTGGAAGATGCACCAAATATGGACACTTTAGATTGGGAAGATATTGTTGTAGTTGAAGCTGCAATTTTTTTTTGACACATATGTTACATTTTGGAATCCTCGTGATACACACTTGTCAACATTCGGGTTACATCATTCTATAGAAAATGATCCATGCAGTCTTACATCACCATCCATATTTGCATCAAACTACTCAGTTGACTATGAAGAACTTGCCAATTTTGTTCAATGACATACTAGATGCTCAAAATCAACTTGCCTTAAAAAAAAGGAACATCTGTGAAATGTCGCTATGCTTTTCCATATGAGCTGCAAGCTTCTTCTTCATTATTCATTGATGAAAATGGACGTAAAACATACAATCCTGCAAGAAATGATTCTCTTCTCAATATTCACAACCCTATCATGCTTTCAATATGGAGGGATAATGTTGATTGCCAACCTGTTCTTTGTAAACATGCAGTGCTCAAATACATCTCAAAGTATGCATCCAAAAGTAGAGCCAAAATCAGAAAGCTACCATGCAATTCTCTCTCACCTTGCACATGCAGCACCAAGTGATGGTCCAATTCTTCAGCCAATCAAACAATTTCTTGCCCAAACAGTTGTAGAATGAGACATTAGTGCACAAGAGACATGTCACATGCTGCAAAAACTCTCTCTTGTTCTTTGTAGCCGCCAGTTCTTTTTGCTGAACGTGAGTCAAAGTGTCTTTCGACGTGTTTGTAATGGCACTAATAACATCCCTCCAACTCCTCCTTTTATATTTTCATACATGCAAAGAATAGTAGCTCTTGAACATCTAACCCTACTTGAAGCTGCTCGTTCTTGGTCTTTTTCTGCTAATAGGAAAAAAATCCATGGAAACAAAACTTGCATCACAAAATTGTTAGAGTCTATCCACAATTCCTTTCCATTCTTGCCTTTGACTCTTCATATTTTGAACCCTTTTGTTGGAGCGAACTTCTTCTATACAAACCTTTTCGTTCCATCCCTCAAGATGTTGGAACAACAACTTCTGGAATTATTTCTCATTGGCTATAAATTAAAGGAACATATACTATCTGGCATGTTGAATGTGCACAAGAAGAACCCTACACACCTTTATCCGATGATTCAAACTTCGGTGCTATTAACTTTCCCTTGTCCAATAACATGGATGGATGGGAACTTCTTTCTCAAATGTGACCAGACAACAACATTCAAATTGATGATCTTGAAATGCTTGGACATCTTGATTTCGACAAAAATCATGATTGGACACATAACAATATAACCAATGACTTGCATCATACAACAACATCATTTATTGAACTCAATCGCTTATCCACGTAGCTACATGAAGACAACCTATCGTTTTCCAATTCACCTGATTCCTTGTATCCCACACAATGCATGGTATTTGATGTTGTCATTTCTGATTTTATAAATACTACATCTGCTCTATCACTGAAAATGTTGATTCAAGGTGTTGCAGGAACTGGGAAATCTTACCTGATATCTTGCTGAAAATCCACACTAAAAACTCCATGTGAACAAAGTGGCTGGGTACTTCTTCTCCTTGCTCCAACTGGTGTTGCTGCTTTTAATATACATGCATCTACAATACATTCTACTCTTCGAATACACATTGTGAAATGAAACCCCTTGAAGTCCAATCCCTTTCAAAACTTCAAGAAGAACTTCGACATATTCGCTATATTCTCATAGATGAAATAAGCTTTATCAGACCAAAAATGTTGACTCAAATTGATGCATGATCACGTCAGGATTTCCCCTCAAATTGTACAATGCCATTTGGAGGTTGTTCCATAATCCTCGTTGGTGACTTTAGACAATTACCTCATGTAAAGGAAATTCCAATGTACATAGGATTATCCATTGGAACAACTTTGTGGCGTACATTTGATACTTTATAACGCTAGAAACAATTTTTTGACAACAAGGAAATAGCCCTTCTCAAAATTCCTTTCAGCAACTCTTTCTAAACTATGAAATAGAACACCAACTGTTGAATACTGGGCACTCCTAATGACAAGAACAAGCTCATGCCTCTCAGATGTGGAAAACTGCTCTTTTTAACAATCTATCCATTTATATCCCACCAATATCTCTGTTGCACTGCACAATAAACACATGCTGAATATGCCAATTGCACATTGCTTGGAAGAACAAAGAAACAAACATGGCCAGGGATCCATTGATGACGAGCAGTTGCCATTAAAGTTCCTTCTTGCTATTGGTCAACAAGTCATGTTAACTGCTAATTTATGGGTTCAAGTAGGACTTGTTAACGACTCACTTGGAAAAGTCATTGACATTGTCTACAAGTCCAATGAAAAACCTCCTAGCTTACCATCTTTTGTTGTTGTCAAATTCCTCTATTACAAAGGACCCTTATGGGATGTTTTAAATCCTACTTATGTTCCAATATCTCATATAAAAAGGGGAACCCGTAGACAACACCCACTTCATATGGCATGGGGTTTAACAATTCATAAAGCCCAAGGTATGACCCTACAAAATGTTACACTAGATATTGGAAACATTGATAGACAAGAACTCACATTCACTGCAATATCAAGAGTTACATCTCTTTCAGGCCTTTTCATTTCTCCAACTTTCTCTTTTTCCAGATACTCTCGAATGCAAGACAATCCATTTGTCCAACGTAGGAAACAGGAGGAAAACTTAATTGCTTCAAAGTATTTAAAAGAAAATAGTGGTTGAACCTAATCATTATTTTCTCTACAAATGTACTGTTTTTTTTTACCACTTGTTAATCTAAAACATCATTGTAGTTGTGTCGACCTAACTTGTATACTCCATCAACTGCGCTTTGAATAACTGCAGATGCTTAGCAAATTTCTCTACTGCAATGTGAAGCTCTACTTGTGTAAGTGCTGCAATGTCAACCTAGACAAGTTGAAACAAGACTTAGCAGAGGCAGAAAACACGTATCAACAAGAAATTGGTAATCTGAAACGAGAACATCAAGACAGAGTGGAGCAATGGAAGATGAATTTTCTCTTCCTTAAAGATTGCCGATTTCATATTTCTGAATTCCGATTTTTGGTTATCGAAAACTGGAAACTCAAGTTTTTGTTAAGGTTATTTGGGGACTTCGCTATTTTTGATTTCCGATATTTCAGATATCGGAAACCTGTTACTCAATTTTTTGTTGAAATTATTTGTTGACTTTCACGTTTTCGATTCCCAACATTTCAGATATCCCAAATTCGGAATCCACCAAATTATTTCAACAAAAACGTTAATATCACGTTTTCGATATCCGAACTATCGGAAATCACAAATTTAGAATACCCCAAATCCATTTCAGTCTGTTTTTATCCATCTCTTTTTATTTCTAACTTCAAATATTACAGGAAATATGACATTTATTATATATGACAAAATAATAAACGTATACAAATTTTAGATCAACTCTTATTTTCTTAATGAACTTTAAATAAACAATAACTTTTTATTTTCAAATTTCAAATTTTCAATTTCCGAAACATAAAATCCAATTTTCGTAATCCAAAATCAAAAACCGCAAAGTCAAATTTTACCTATGGTTAATTCTCTTATTTGTGTTTTCTCATTTCAAATATTTTCCATATCAGAAACGCGAGACTCAAGTTATTGTTTAAATAATTTTTAAATTTTCCATTTGCAAAACACCATAGCTAATTTCTGATTTTCAAACAAAGGTAAGTAAAAAAAGTTCAGTTTCGAAAGGACAGTTCTTTTCTGCATTCACGATTTCAAATTTCAGATATGTCCGATATGGAGCAAAGCAGACACAAATTTTTTGCTTAAATGATTTGAAATGCTAAATATCCGATTTCAAAAATTGTAAATGTTTGCAAAATATTGAAACTCGAAAATAAGTTATAAGTAATATCTTAACAATTAAACTATGATTCCGAAATCTGAAATAGCCACCTTATTAAAAGTTAATGGTTAACATAAATAATATCGAAAATTGGATGTAATATTAAAATCAGATATTGGCTATAATAAATATCTTAACCATTAAAACCTCTAATTTTCTCTTCTGCCACTCTCTGAAAATCTTGGCTTTTCCAGCTTCCCGATTTTCGAGTAGCATTTGTATATAACATTAAAGAAAAAAAAATCTAAATATTTAAATATTATTTGTATATAACATTGAAAAAAAACACAAATGTTTAGGTAATATTTGTATATAACATTAAAAAAATATTAACTTTTCTCTTGTGCCACAATCTTCGGAAATCTTAGCTTTTCTAGCTTCTCGATTTCCAAGTAACATTAACTTTTCTCTTGGTTCCACAATCTCCGGATATCGAAAATGCACAAAGCAGACACAATTTTTTTTACCGAAAATCTTTGCAAAATATTTAGAAAATGTTTGATTTTTCAGTAACATGTTTACAAAATGTTTATATTGTAATTTTCACAATCAAAGCATATTTTTCGGAAAACATATAAATATATAAAAACAAATAGATGGGGGACCATGATAAGAGACCTCTCTTCAATATACCAACGAGCCATTTCCTATTTTCGATATCTCCCATATTGTAAAATGCACATTCAAGTTTTTGTTCAAATGATTTGTTCCAAAACCGCAAACTCAAATTTTTGTTAGAGTATTTCCCTTAATTACAATTTCCTATTCCCGATATCTCGGATATGCACATGTTGAGAATCACAAATCTATTCGCATAAGATGTTATCTCCAGAAGAATCACACTCCTCTTTAATGCCATCATAACGGGGCCCATTTTTGCTATAACGTCATCATATTAATCGCATAAATGACTGTTACCTCCACTTGTTGTCAACCTTAAATTATGTCATAGTGTTAACTTGACATTTGTCTCCTCACCTATGCCTTTTTATGATGCTATAAATATTTACAATGCTCATGTGATGCTACATATTAGAAATTAATTTTTATTTTCCTCCCATTCCTGAATTTCATACAAATAACACTCTCGAACACATAATATCATTTAGGATATTTCCCTTATTCGCAATTTCCTATTCTTGATATTTCAGATATCGGAGAATGGACACTCAATTTTTTTGCTCAAATGATTTAAAATCTTAACATTCTAGTTATTTCTATGTCAAATCTTGTAAACGAAAATGTTTACAAAATATTTAGAAAATATTTCATTCTTCAGAGACATATTTTTCTTAAAAACATCTGCATATATAATAAAAACAAATACCTGGCATGACCACGATAAGATAGTTGTCTTCGATATACATGTCCGAAATCATTATGGACAAATATCAAAATTGTGAGAAATAATGACATTGAAATCCAATGTGTAGAATGATGAGATTCCTCTTTAATGCCATCATAACCTTGCCCATAACCTTGCCCATTTTTGCTATAAAGTCATTGTATTAATCGCGGAAGTGACTCTTACCCTCACTTCTTTTCAGCCTTAAATGGTCTCACAGTGTATCAACTGACATTTGTCATTGATTGATGCCTTCTTATAATGATATAAAAATTTCCTTGTTTATTAATGATTAAAGATATAGACAATCTTGGTTGATCATTAAATGATCGTAAATATCACACACTCCAAACACGAAATTATTCAATAATATGTAAACTTCATATTTTTTAACATAAATATTTGTTATTAAATCTTTCCTACAAAGCTATAACTTCTGCAAACATTATACCAACAGTGAAAATAAAACATGAAAATCAATTTCATATAACGACAAACTCCATTTTACTACAAATCAGACCATATGGTATTTCGGAACATGCGCACTTTATAGTTTATAGTTGATATTGAACGTGCACAAAAATAACTCTGTACACCTCTATGTGATGTCCCAATTTTTGAATCCCCAATTCCAATCTCGAAATTTTTGTTTTTTCAAATAAAGAAAAACCAAAGTTCCATAATTTCCAAAAGCTTTTACAGTTCAATTGTACTGAGCATAAAAATCATACAAAAAATGATCATTGCTTCCTAAGTAAAGGTTATAGAAAATTACAGACATATTCAAATGAGCCACAATAACTCATGTGATATATGGGGGGCTACGTACAAAATTACTATCAACAAATGTTTACGAAGAGACCTTGCAAGCTAAATAAGATAATAAACTTAGAGGTAAACAAAAATAAGCAAAAGTGAAACAAAAAGAAAGAGAAACAAGATCATGAGTTAGCACCACTCGTAGTGACAACCGGATCCTACGTGTTCTGCGTTTGTGTTTCCTCAGCCATAAGAGAAGTCCTACACAGTTCCTTGTCTGACAATGGTAGACTATGTTTCAAAGGCAGAACAACCGCTTTCCCTACAGATTCATCGGTTTTCCCCATTGAAGGATTGGATTTTTCCATAGAGACAATTGCTTTCCCCGTAGAAGCTTGACATTTCTGACCTCCTTTTAAAATCTCACTAATTGTAACAAGAACTGTAGATACAACGAGTATCGTAGGAACGCGGTCGACATTCATTTCTAGAGTCATAGAGACATTTTCGCTATCTCCATTAGCCAAAGAATCAACTCCCACAACTAATTTTTTCCACATGTCCATGATATCTCTCTCCATGATAAGCATATCTAACTCCAACATTTTCGACGTAGCCTGTGAAATTTACAACTTACTATTATTCCATTTCCCTAACATTTCTTCCATGAGTAACCCCATCATGTTTTTTATGATCCAATAGTGATTCGGGCTTACCCCATCAATATCATGAGCAATATACTCATTTACCAACTTCCTCTCCCAGTCATCTATTATGGACTTAACTTGCGGAGAAATATTGTTGTTGCAACCATCTACCTTTGTGACACGTTCCCCTCATTTCCCACAACCAGCACGATGAGACATTGCATGCTGCTTTGACATAGTATGCTGGTTCAGATTCAAAACAAAACGGAACAAAGAAAGACAGAACGGTTCTACAAAAAAAGATGGAACAGCAACAATGAACCAAGACAAATCACATAGGCAAGAAATAGTTGAGAAGAATCACCATAGTAAAACCAACAAGAGGCCATTAATAGAGAAAAAACATTGTTGTATCACATCGAGTTACTGACCAAGAGAAATTGTACTGTAACTACGTAACGAAATGACCGTTGCATCAAATCATGCCTTAACTCGATAGCTGTAGTGTCTCCATTCAAGATGATACGTGCTCAAAAAGGTTCATCGACAGAAACAATTTAGTGTCGTATCCAACAAAATCGAACTAAAGATGTCACTACCGAATCAACTTTAATCCCAATAGAAAAACACAACTCATCACGAACTTGGATAGC
This sequence comes from Pseudotsuga menziesii, assembly GCA_001517045.1. Taxonomy (NCBI): domain Eukaryota; kingdom Viridiplantae; phylum Streptophyta; class Pinopsida; order Pinales; family Pinaceae; genus Pseudotsuga; species Pseudotsuga menziesii. The sequence goes on from LPNX010973427.1 coordinate 230,570, forward strand.
CCACACAAAAGACCCACTTCATTAATGCATAATGAGTGCAGGATAAATGACAAAAACAAGTACAACGTCAATCTGTGATAATTAAATTATAAATTTTAATTTACTGTATAAATTAAATCATATAATTTCGAAAGTCCATACAAAATTTCTGAAATCTGATATCGAGAACGTGAAATTCCAGTTTTAATTAAGGTTATTACTCCTATCGAACATTTCTGATTCGCAATAATTGATTTCGAAATATCGAAAATCCAATAAATCAATAAACATTACAATTAAAAATACATATCTTTCCACTTTCTAATATCCAAAATTGAAAATCGCAAATCTGGAAAATTATTTCAACAAAACTGTACAATATCAAAATATCCTTAACTTCCAATTTTAAATTCTGCAAAATCCAATTTGTGACATTTCCAACCTCAGAAGTTTTCAATTTTCAAATAAAGAAATGTCAAATATAGTATTTTTGATTCCATAAAACCGAAAAATAGAAAAAAACATGGGAATCTTTAAATATTCGAGTCATTTATTTAATTGTAATATGCAAGACTGTTTTAAGTTAAATTCACAGTGTCTTTTAGGTCGCGACACCACCATCCTGCAAGCTAAATGTAATTCATTAACATATTTAGAAACAAGTTAAAAAGTTAAAATTACTTTCAGCAAACATGCAAATTAATGTACAAAGATGCCAATCAAATTTACTTATTTCAAGCTAATTTATATCAACTTAGCCTATAACTGTTGAAGATACACAACTTGCAAAAAAGATTGTTTCTTGGACTTACTCAATAAGTCCAAACTCACACCAAAACATTCAATTACACAAATAAATAGTTTCTAGCTTTGATTAAGGAAACACCGCTATTTGGTAAATACATCCAGAATGTCATTAACTTCTTGAAAATGAACATTCCTCAACTGAATATCGTCTTGCAAATTTGGGACAAAATTTCCACCCTTGTCATTTTTTTCCATTCTTTGATGAACAGTTTTATTCGAGCTATCGAGGCATGAGGAACTTCTATCAAGTTCTCCATTTATTGCATGTTTAATTGACTAATTTGTTGAATCAACTCTTTTCTATGATCAAACTGCTTTTCCACTTCTTTCAAATGAACTTTAGGACAAACTACCTCACTGAGAGGTTCCAAAACAGGTAAACTCAAATAAGTTAACAAATTGTTTGAGGCAGACCACCTGGTTTTACAAACATTTTTCCCTACATTTACTACAACTTCAATTGAATCATAGATAGCCTCCCATGTCTCAATGCAAAATTCAGTTTTTTTGAGCTCTAACTTGTCTAAAATTCCCACGCCATTAGGTCTTTCCTTAATATCCCTTTTCCAACCTCTTACTCTCTCTAAAGCACTGAATGCTACTCTCATCTGATGATGGTGATCCTCAAGAGTTTTAGAATGATTGATAAACTTCTCATACAGGCCTTGCATCTCATCAAAATAACTATACAAATCTATCACATTCTTCCCAAATTCTTCCTGTATTTTACATAGTACGTGTTTAAAATCCTCAGGTCTCACATCGACAAAGGAGCGACCTTTTGAGGTGAAATGGAGATGTTTCAATTCTTGATTGACAAGAATGATTTGTTCTGCTTGTTGCTGATTAGCAACCTCTACATTTCTTCTTCAACTTTCTTTTTCCATCTCTCTATTTTCTCTTAATGTTCTTGTTTCAACTGCTCAATATGTTGTTCATTCCTCTATTATGTTTCTGCTAGGTTGTGTTTCACCTTCTCCAATTCTTTTTGTTTTTCACCAAGAGCCAAATTTAATTGTGAAACAAAGTGAAAATTAGCTCCAGAAAAAATCCCATAGTAGTTGCCGTGTCCATTGCCCCTTCTTGCATATCACTTGCGCCTGCCTTCCATATGAGCTCACTAATTGCAGGCACATTTATGCTTGAACTTTCTCTAGCTATCTTGGCTCCCCTTTTAACCACAACTTTATACTTTTACTCCAATAATATTTTCCAAAGGATACAACTGTATCTTCTCCAAAATCTGTGATAACTTCAGAAGATGAAATGCTTTGCTGGTGGATGCTAACCAAGGATCACTTTGTGTTTGATTTAAAGGAATATCCACGCTAACAGGGAAAATATTCATACGACAAGAAACAGAGGTAAAATCGAGTGATGTAAAAGAATCACATATAGAAAAATCCTTCTTTTTAGGAAGATTTATACATATAGAAGGAATGTCGTACTGACATGTAGTGATAATATGAGCTGATGAAAAAGAAGAAACATAAATATGAATAGGTGAATCAATTGAAATGGTGAACATGCTAACAACAGATGCCATTATTGATGACAAATTTACCTTGGAAAAACATTGCTGCAAAGATGATGTACCTACCATACTAGAGAACCTTTGGATATTGGGGATAGATGGCACAATGGTAGTCATAACATTCTCAGTGTATTCTTCCACGTTCATATCATGACTGTCAATCTGAGCTGACGATAAACAATTTACATTTTGTATAGAATATTCTTGTACAACTATATCTGACATCCAAGGTTCTTGAACATGCCTCTCTTCTTGTTGCGAATTGAGACCGAAGAAATCAACTTTTTTTTTGTCCATGCTTCTGGCAATCGAGCCTCTTCAGAAATTGCTACACTCCTAAGCCTTTTAGGATTTACTTTAGTTAGCTCTGTCTCAGATTGCAATTCAAACGCAAATTTTTCAAAATTTCTTTTGAGTTCTGCCCCTTTCTCTGACATATCTTCCATTGGTGTAAGAGAAGAGCTCAATTGGCCTTGAAGAACACTTGTCCCCTTTTTCTCAGATTGAGCACCAACAATAGCAACAGACCTTGCTGCATCTTCGATCGCTTCTTTTTCTCTCTTCTCCTTCTCAATTAGATACAGTTCAACCCCTCTGTCCAGCGTATCTTACATTCTGCAAACATAGGTTCTAGATGGGCCTTGAAGGACACCTTTGTCCTTGTCCTTATATTGAGTAGCAACAACAACCCAGACCTTGCTAAATATTCTCTCGCTTCTTGTTCTGTCTTATCCTTGTCAAGATCTTGTTTTAGTTCAAATTTATTTGCTATTTCTAGCAAAATTTTTCTCTTCAGATCCTTTTTATACACGTACTGATGCGACTTTGTCTCTGGATCACTAATTTTATGAATTTCCTCCTGAAAAGTGGAAGATCCTTGCATCATGGAATCATTGGGCTCATTTCACATGCTCTTGAGCAAATACATTATGTAAAAACCTCAATGGATCATGCATTCTTTTGAATACCTCTCCCAAGCTCATAACAAAAATCTCCTTTCCCAACAAGCACGCATGACTAGCATTATGTACCGTAATATTGCCAAGATTAACAGGAAATTTAGGCCATCCATTCTTCTTATGTTTGGTCAACTTGGGGAAAGCCCCATCAATCACAGCATGATAGGAAAATTCTTGAAGCACCATTTAGTCTGGAACAATTCTCGGAAGCAAGTGCACTATATTACTGCCCCAAATTCTTATGTAAGAGAAATATTCTCCTACATACCAGTCGCCATAAACAGAAATAAGTTCCCTATATTTTTCAGAAAATGTAGGAGCAACAACTTTAAAATTTTTACAGTACATTGACCCGAGAAACAGGTCACAGATCTCATTAACACGAGGTATGAAATTTTCGTCCCACATATCATCGCAATATATATGAACAGGTGGACATTTCTCCTTCCAATCCCAATTTAGCTCCGGGAAACAAGTACACGCACAAAATGCATCCATAATGTATCTTGACATGTAGAAAGAGGGTTTTTGGTTCACTGGGATTCTCTGAAAATTTTCAATTCTCCCCTGCAAATTGCAAAACAGAATTTCCACCCAGTAGAAAGAATCACCTGTAAGCAAAACATGGTTTGCCATTGGGACCCATTTCTTTTTGAATAAGGAACAGTTAGGTAAACCATATAACCTGCAAAAAATGGCCGCCAACAACAAGAAAGGATCTCTAAACCAAGAAACTGGATATGCCAAAAGTGAAACAAGAATCACTAGTGTTAGGTCTTCCAGCCAACATTTCACCACTTGTTCATATTTCGATTTGGAAAGGAATTCGTCGAAAAAATTCCTCGAGAAAAACTGCTTGGGAGTTTTCAAACCATAAGCCCTAGAAAACACTTCTGGAGCAAACAAAGCAATAGATACATTGTCAATATCATTAAACATTCATTGGTTAAGATCAATGTGATCCAATGCCCACTTAACAGGGTCCGTGTAAGGCATAAAAGTAGGTCTTGCCGCAATGCAATGGAGCTTAGAATTCCGTATATTAATGTAAAAATTTTGGTCATTAGTAACAGAGGAAAAATTATCGCTATCAAAAATAGAATAAATTATGCACCAGTCCACGTACGAGCAGTTGGACACATACCCACTCGTGTCACTGAAAAAACCCGAAATTGGGATCTTTGATTTTCTGCTCTTGAAGAGTCGTTTTAGATCTAGTATCCCTGGTCGTATAAAATACCTTCTCTGATTGAATTTTAGCAACCATCTCTAAAAACGACTGAGACTTTAAATTTACTATGCGCACAGTAAAAACTTACAGTTCAAAATCACAAGTCTACGCGCATAGTAAAAACTCTGGCCACACCGAAAAATATTGAGTTCAATAAAAAGCCATCTAAAAAGGAAAAAATAATCTTGACCCTATATTTCTTATGGATCAATGGATAAGTTCAACCAAACACCAAACATTTACATTTCCGATTTCACATTTACATTTCTGATTTTTAGGTTATTTAACATTTCCACTATTTATAATATCATGTTATTTTCTTTAATATTCATGTAACCAATCCTTTTTTTTGTTTTTTAAATTACATAATGCTTAAATAGGATATAGATTACTTCTTTACTACGATGCTAATCCCTTTTTATTGTCTCATACATTTTCGGATTCATAAATGTCCTATCATGATATTTTTATGTCCGAAATAAGAAATTTAGACAAATCGTAAATCGAGAAACAATTATTCAGTAAAAAACCATGTGCGAAACTCACTTTCTGATATGCAAATGAAAAGGTGTAAAATCAAACAAATGAACGTTATTAAAATATAAAATTATATTTCCCATTTCAGATATCCAAAATATAGGTATTCGGAAATCGGGAAACCGAGAAATTACTTGAAAAAAAACCTAAAGTCCAATGTCCAATTCCCGATCTTTCGATTTTGATTGAGTGTTTCAGAAATTGGAAATCTCAGAGTTAATTGTATGCAAATCCAAATTAATAAATGTTCTATCATGATATTTATATGTCGAAAATAAGAAATTTAGACAAATCGCAAATCAAGAAACAATTATTCAGTCAAAATCCGTGTGGGAACTTGGGTTTCTGATTGTCAAAATCATGAGTCTACGTGCTCAGACATAGGAAATACACAGCAAAAAACTCTCGCCAAACTGAAAAATCTTAACTTCAATTCTTTAAAAATCTATCTACATGGACAAAAAAAATCTTCACCATATATTTCCTCTGGATCAACGGACAAGTTCAACCAAACACCAAACATTTACATTTCCGATTTCACATTTACATTTTTTATTTTTAGATTATTTCACCTTTCCGCTCTTTTTAATATCATGTTGTTTTCTTTAATATTCACTTAACCACACTATTCATTTTTTTTTAATCTTGATTGTCCATAAATTAAAGTTTAAATTAGATAATGCTTAAATAGGAAATAAAAAATTTAGACAAATCACAAATCGGGAAATAATCATTCAGTCAAAATCCATGTGGAATCTCCGCTTTCCAAAATGGAAAAGAAAAAGTCTACAATCGAACAAATGAACCAATATTCGAAATATAGGAAATCGAAAATCGGAAAGCGGACCAAAGTTGATTGTACACAAATCAAAATTCATAAATTTCCTATCATAATATTTATATGTCATAAATAAGAAATTTAGACAAATCGCAAATTGAGAAACAATTATTCAATCAAAATCCATGTGGCAACTCCTGCTTCCGATATCAAAAAGATCAGTCTTAGGTTTTTGTTCAAATAATTTTCTGAATTCCCAATTTTCGATTACCCGATATTCGGATTTCGATTGGGGATTTCAGAAATTGAAAAAAAGTCAGTTAAATTCAATCCAATTTCTTGCTGAAATTATTATAATTACTGTTACTAAGATACAACCCTATGGAAATGCATAATGCAGCAAGTATCAAAGTCACAAAGGTTGGCTTACAAAAAGACACTATATTTTTACCCCCTCGACATTTCTTTGCACATCTTGGTGCAAATGCTAGTAATGATAAAGCGGAGTAAGTGTTGGCTAGGTGACCAATAAATCCAATGTTAAAGTTAACATTGTATAAAATACTAGTTAATAAGGACACAAAACAAATGTGTCTTATTGATTAAGTAGGCCTTCTTTTAAAGGTAAATATTACCCTCATTGCAAATTTATTTTAGGGTGCAATCAATTTAATCCCTCATTCATCTCCTTTGGAAAGTGACAATTTTAAAAAGAGCATTTTCAAATCCATGACATGTACTCTAGCATGTTTTGACAAGTGGACTGAATATGATCCTTGGAAGTTGTAAAAAGGTCATATAGTAAACTATTATAAAAGTCAAACTAGTTTGTTTAGCCATTGTGAGAAACAAAATTCAAACAAAAAAATACACCTCATTTTGTTCTACAATTTTGACTTAAAATACCATGTTTATATTTATCATCATTTGATAGAAGGATTGGTAGATGATAGACCCAATTCATAATCGTATTTGCATCAACCTTCAATACACATAAACAAACATGTAGCTAAAAGCAAAAGGATACCCCTAAAAGGTGAATAACAGTTTTTAATAAATGCCAAACAAGGCAACTATCTATTAATGTAGAAGTTCATAATGTATAGCCCAAGGGTTAACCAACTATCACCAATGTTGCTGGACATTTGACTAGTTTTGTGTCAATAGGTTGACAAGTTCAAATCCCCTGGGTTAGGTGCAAGGTATAGAATCTACACTGACAAGTTTTCTAGAGTTCATGATATCCACATAAATTCAAAATTTTTAAATAAGCCATTTCAAAGAATTAAAAAAAGAGAGAAAAAGGCGTGTTATGATAATACATATTACAAAACACCTCAAAATTCTAGCTAGCTAATAGGTCTTTTGGTTGTCTATTGTGTGATTGTATTAGATGATCAAGGTCGAGGAAGGTGTTTCTGTTTACTAGTAGAGAGTAACTTGCAAGTCAGACTAATTGAGACAATTTGAATTGTTTCCATGAATTGAAAAACTAAATCATATTTGTAAGTAAATCCCTCAAGTGTGGAGCTAAAATTGGAGAATTAAAATTATTTTTCATTAATGTTTATGAGAAATTGGCTAGTTGCATACCAGTCGGTTCTCATTTCAAATCGCTATCTATGCCAATGTCTTAATAGAGTTCAATGTCCATATAATTAAAATTTCCATAATAACACATTTGAAAGTAGATATATGGTTCTACATATACCAATACACCTTAGACTAAAAAATGGATTAGAAGATCAAACCAAAGGGATGTATTCTTTATTTATTGTTTGAAAATGATTTGAAAGTCGAGTTCACCCGAGACAATTTGAATTTTTAAGGGACCGACCAATTTATATTATACTATCAAATTTAACTTCAAAGGATAAAAATCTAAAGTGTCTAAACATCTTTCAAGCTTGTTTTGGAATACCTTAAGGGATTGAGTTTTGTAAAGATTTCACAGTTAGTGAAGTTTCCACTATAAATTCTGAACAAAGTATGGTTTGATAATTTTTTTTAAATGTTAGTTATTATAGTTGACAACTTTCAGCAAATATTTTGTCTTCTCATACCCCAAAACTTAGTTCACTAAGTTTGTAGTTGTTTGTAAGAGTTCATGTGCTTCATATCTTAGGTTTGTTTTAGTTTATATGACTCATGAGGTCTGTTTGATTAGAAATGCAAGAATTGCATATAGATTTCGACAATCACAAGTATGCACAATAGAATAAGGAGGAACAAATTTAGATACACATTGAAAGTAAATCAAATAAACTATTTTTTCATTTAAAGTCCGACTTGAGAGTTCCTAGTCAAAGTATAGGCCCCCTTGGTTGAGTTGTATTGAACCTTTGCTTTCCAGAGAGGTAGATACAATCACATAAATCAATATTCCCACATAGAGGTTACACATTAGGGTTGGTATGGAATCCTCCTGTAGTGTATTGAGCATGACATGTAGCTGACAGAGTAAGATATCACCCTTTTTTCACACGTCTTGTGTTGGCCCTAGGAAGAGTTAGACATAATTATGCCTGAATTCTATTCAAGAAAATAAATATTCTGGTTATAAGACAAGCAGAAGTTGCAACATAAGGAGTTGTGACGGGAGCAACCATGACAGAATGAACCACTGCAGAAGAATAATAAAGCATCCGGAAAGCAGAGTTCGACTAATTTTGGAAAGAGTTAGTTAGACTAAAAGCTTCCTTTTAGTAATAAAGTTTGAGTGTATTTTGGGACAATAGTGCCTATTTTTAGATGTAACTAAATGTATTAAAATAGAAAGACAGCCTTTCAACTGTCTGTTATGAGTCTGTTGATGGTTGGATCAATATTTACAAAAAATTATAAAAGCATGAACCAAGTTGTGTCTGAGTTGAGTCAAGGATAGCTATTCGAAGAAGGGAACAGGCTTGATCCTGGCTGTGTCCAGATCGACAAGTAAGAGAAGAAGAGAGAGACAAAAATCATATACCATGAGACAAGAGATGAATGTATGCATTGTAAAGAAGATCTAAAAGAAGAGTCTGCAACTTGAGTGCACATGCCAAAGGTGCCAAACCAATTCTCATGCCAAATGAAGAGCACCTTTGTGGTTTTTCCTGGATGGGTTTCCACATTACATCTTGTCTCTGTGTGTTTAATGTGTGTTTTGTGTTGAATGCCTAATTGATATAGAGGAGCTTATCTGAATGTGTTGCACATGCTTGACGGTGAATGAACTTATATTTGTGTCGCATTTGTACTGAGTAAATATCTGGTAATACTTTATGTTATATGTTGCTACTTATGTTGATGAAATGATATATAGTTATCTTGAATGAATGAATAGAAACATAAGTATGATTCCTGGATCCAATCAAGTAATTTGATAATATTGTAAGAGTGATATCCCTAATATAACTGCAGAAACCTAGTTCTGGAAGTTCCCAAATATCTTGGGCGAGACACAGCTGTGTCGCACGTGTTGTCAATAGAGTTTACCTCTGTTGGGCCGATATCTTGGGTCTTGTTGACGAACGAAGGGTCTGAACCCAGGTCGACCAAAATTTAAGCCAACATATTGTTGATTTCTTCATAATGTGGATATAAATTAAATAACATCCCCCTTTTATCAACAGTAAATAACTACTTTAAAAGGCCACAATTCAACTCAATAGACTAATAAAGTCTAAAAACAAACTTCAACGACTTTTCCTTGGGGTTGATAGTCCCAAAAATCCCACAAAATAATTGGTTAGAGATCAGCCAACTGAGATATGCAAGTGAACGTCCACACAATTTTTGGACTAAAGTTGCATTAATATTTTTGGAATATTCATGTAATGGACAATAATAACACAAAAAACGATCAATCCTTTCACTAGCATGGCCAATCATTGAATCATGGATATAGCTTGGAACCATCGGCAGAGTTTAGAGATTTAAAAAAAAGTCAGTGGTCTCTATAGCAGTGAAGCAAGGGGAAAATAGGATTTTCACTATACAACGGGTTATGAAAAGAGGCGAGAACCCTATTCTTCATGGCCTTGGAATTGACACATCATTCATGCTATGATCAAGCTCTATGAATTGGATGCTTTTGAAGTGTTTAGTTCAAACTAATATGGAAAAAATTGCTTGCAATAACCTAATGAGTCATGATTACTTTAGCTAAGTCACTTTTCTATTTGCACTTGAATTCAATCTCACTTGACTGCTACGGTTAGGATTCCCTTTGAGTCAGGTCACTTTTCTATTTTCACTTGAATTTGATATTACTTGAAGTTGATATAACAATTCACTAAAAGTTTTGGGAGTGTGAAAAGTTTGAGACTTGATAGACTCCCATGAAATCATCCATTGGGATTGATTTCTCAAATATAATATGTGATAGACCTATAGGCCCGTGGATACCATACTCAAATCTCCACAACCAACCCTCATTTCAAAACGACACTTTGAGACGATGATACATAAGGAATATGTCAGGTCTGCAATACATAAATCTTTGGTCTTGGGGCCGATGGATATGTTCCAAATAATTTGTGAAATCACTTATACTTAGATGCCCAAAACTCTTTCATTCGCCCACAATAAACCTCACCTTTGTGTTACTTCGGTTGGATGGAAGGGTAGTTCAAACAAAACCACTGAGGAATCCAAACCACTTTATATTGCAAGCAATTACTGGATATGCTTGTTCCAGTAGTGAAGACCATATGAAGTTTTCATATTCAACGCCATTGAGAAAATTCAAAAGGGTATTAGTCCAGAACATATTTCTTTCTAGTTAGAGACCAATAATTCCCTTATTTATAAATCTCAGAACATAGTCAGTCTTGCTATAAGACCGAATTAACAACTATTTGAAGACATCCGACCATAAAGAATTTTATTGACACAGATTTACACTACATGGATGAAAGAGTTTCTAGAATCATCTAGAATGATCTCCCCTTTTGAATAGCTACAGAGATAATTGATTTGGCATATGGTGATAAAATTAACAATTCGTGAATGAAAAGGGCATTTATGTACAAATAGAAGGATGAATCAAGGAACGCATGGTCTAGGGATCCCAAATTGGATTTATGAGGGTGAATCCATGAAGATGGGTGTCTATTTTGGGGGGTCATATGAGAAAATAAATTTGATTTTTTCATGTTTCTCAACTTTGGATGAATGAAAGTGATATTTTTGTTTAGAATTTCACTTTTAAGTAAAAACAAAACTTTTAGAGAATTATGTTAGCTTTCTATTCATAAATTTTTCAATTTTTTTATTATTGAGATTTGATATGTCGTTTTGGAAAATGTTTGACAGTTTGTCCTTATGAAATGAATGGACTAAAAGATAGTCATGTTTGGGTGTGCTTGTAAAATCATTGTTAAACTTGTGTTTTGCAAAAAAAAAATATGCTACGACAATCTACACACAATATACTCTTGTGATGACTATAAGTTTGTAACCAACGGATCTATATACTAATTATAATATCTTTTTGAATTCGATCAATGGGAAATCCTTATCGGTTTTAAACATGTTTTTGGTTGCGCCACTTTTCTCTCAATTGACTATAAAACTTAAAAATCTATGGATACCCTTTTGAAGTAGACACTCCAATTAACTACACTATATTTTTTTCAATTTTTTTGGTGGTGTATTTTTAAAGTTATATATTTTTCATTTCACCACATTTTGAAAGAGATGAAACTAAACTCGACACATGTTAAGAAACAAAAAAAATAAAAATATCGGATCTCACCTATACACAACAAAATATATACCTACGGAAAGTAGATTTAATGATGAAACTAAAGGTATCAAGTTCGACAGTCGATTTGTAGTGTAAGGCATCCATTTTACCTTCCGAAAATGGAGAAACATGAAAACTATGCAGGTTTCAGGTCTTAGAGGTTATTCGGCCGAATAATGATTTTCCATTACGGAGACGTTACAAGTAAGGTTGTTCGGCCGAAAAACTAAGCGCAAAAAAAAAATCATCGGGCGGAAAAAAAATTGTATAAGTAAAACGAAAGAACCTCATTATTTTCACACCTCTTCATTTCGTATAAGTAAAACAAAAAAGCCTCATTATTTTCACACCTCTTCATTTCATATAAGTAAAATGAAAGAGCCTCATTATTTTCTCACCTATTCATTTCATATAAGTAAAAATATTTTTGAAGGGGTTTTCAGAGGAGATTTCTTTTGCCAAAGGATTTTTTTTACAAGGTATTTTTCTTCTTATTTATTTCCAAGGGGTACATTCAAAGCATTTTTTCCCAAGGCACTTTTGCCAAAGATTTTGTGTTCTAAAGTATTTTTGCAAAGAATTTATTTCTTTGCAAGAAGTTTTTTCATATAGTTTTTTTCCAAGATATTTTTGCAAAGTAGGTTATTTCTTACGATGGTTTTTTTTCCAAAGAGTTTTTTTTTTCAAGGTATTTTTGCAAAGGAGTTATTTCTTTGCAAGGGGTTTTTTCAAAATGTTTTTTTTCCAAGGTATTTTTGCATAGTAGGTTCTTTGCAATGGGTTTCTCTAAAGGGTTTTTTTTCAAATTATTTTTGCAAAGGAGTTTTTTTTACCAAAATATTTATATAAGTTTTTTTTTCAAAGAAGGTTTTTTTTCAAAGAGATTTTTTTTTCTTCAAATTGTTTTACAAAGAAGATTTCTTTACAAGGTGTTCTTATTTTTTTCCAAGGGTTTTTCAAAAGGAGATTAAACAATCATGGGAAATAAAAGAAACTGTAAAAAAAAAAAAGTGATCGTAAACGTGATGACGATGCTAATAGGGGAAAAAAAAACTCAAAAATAGAACCAAAAGAGAAAGGGTTGCAGAAACAGAAGAGAGAATTGAAGATATAAGAACAGATTTACATGACATTGTTGATGAAATGGAAATTGAAAATAGGGTACACGAAGAACAAATGGAAGTTGAAGAGACCATTGTTGAAGATGTAAATAGTGATTTACATGTTAATGTTGATGAAGTCAATATTGAAGATCAAAACCAAGATCCATAAATTGGACCTGGTATGTATATATCATGTATTTTTGGACATATGTTAAATTAAATTTAACTTGATGTATAGATACTTTCACCATTGATGATGAAATGTTAGAAGACATTGATTGCAACAAATATGGAGAAAAATTACCCATACATGTTGCACGATATCGTGCTACAAAAAATTATGATGATATTCTCAAGGATTGTTCAATAACAGGACAAGCGCAAATTTTGAGATGTTTATTGGTGTCCAAGAAATTAGAAGGTGCTATGTCATTATTGGGTATTCATAAGGAGAAAAAAAAGTTGAAATTGAAACATAATGTGATAGAAAATATAGGTGACGCAATAAAAAAAATTAGAAAATCCAGAAAAAAAGATACCAGTGCTGCATGTAGAGCAATTCAGACAGCACCGTGTTTCAGCTAGTACTAGACAAAAACGTTTGACAACACAACTAGCACAAGCAATTGGAACCTCAAGAAAGACAATATACAAACATAGCAAATTCAAAATGCAAATAGATGAAAATGATGAACTTGCTTGCTGGGCAATTATTTGTAGACAACCTTACAAAGATAGAATGGGAGAAGGTGTTAAAGATATTGTACAAAAATATTGGTTGGAACATGCTCGAGTTTCACCAAATTCAAGGGATGTGATATGACAAAGAGTATCATGAAATGTATATGAAATCCATCCAAAACATATAATGGAAATGACACAAGTACAATTGTTCAATAAATTCAAGGAGGATCATTGTGGAATTAATATGTCGATCACTACATTTGTGCAACAAAAACCATGGTATGTTAGACCTATTACTATATGTGACACATGTTGTTTTCATTCTCATGTGCAATTTCAATTATATTACGACACGTTTCTTGAATTTGGTAAAATGTTTTGGACAAATTCACCACCTCCGCCCATAGTACATGAATTCATATCTCAAACTCTGTGTGAGAGAAATCACGATGAAGTATTTTATAATAATAAATGTGTCAATGGAAAACATTGTCATGGTTGTGGAAATCTTGTTTTATTCCACAATAAATACCCTATTGATAATGATCAATCGCTTTCAAATGTAACCATTGATTGGAGAAGATATGAATACAATAATTATTCTACAAGTTCTAGTGATGCACATTCCAAAAAAACTGAATTGCGAGAAGATAAAATATGTGTGACAGATTTTCTCAAGAAATATGAAAGTGAAATTTATAAATACACCAAGCATTCACATAGAGCACGATGGCAAGTCCTTCAATTCAAACATTCCCGTGAAATTTTTCTAGCTGGAACAATTTTCTTTGTGGTTGATTTTGCAGAAAAATACACATTTGCTGCACAAAAAGAGATTCAAAGTGAATACTATATTCATTCTGAACAAGTTTCGATATTTGTCCATGTTCTATATAGACATTCTCAACAATATGTTGATGGCATTGAAAGCACGTGTGACAATCAAGATGTGATTAAAGAATATCGCTTTTATATCATCGATGATCATACACATGATGCACATTTTGTTCAACATTGTATTGAATTTTTTTTCTATGATTCACTAAAAATTCGTATAGATAAATTCAATGAGCATTGGATATGGTGGATGGATATGCGAGATAATTTAAATCTTCACGATTGTTTTTTTGGTTATGTCAACTTCATAAGGCAATGAACATTAAACATCGCTGGAATTTCTTTGAAACTGGACATGGAAAAGGTGAACATGATGGTGTAGGAGCATGTGTAAAAAGAGCACTTCGAATATGGAAAATGAACCATTCTTCTAGATGATTCCATTCAGCTGCAGAGGTTGTCCAATGGTGTAAATAAAATCTAAGCCATGATTGTAGACAACAATTAAAAGATGTGCGCAGGTATGTACATTAATTTTTTAATTTATATTAATTGTCAATTTTAAAAAATGTATGTACTAACATTGAAGTATTTGTACAGTAACATTAAAAGTTGTCATTTGTGATTTATCATTTATTGTGTAGGTTTGTTTGGCTTGTTGGGGTCCAAGATATAGATAGATCAATATCATACGAGGCTAGCACCATACATGGGACTAGAGAACTTCACTCTATTCAAACAAAATCCTTCCAAAACATGTTTGCATTTGACAGTAGAAAGCAATCATGTTTTTGTCATATTTGTACTGAAAATGTTGAATCTACAAAAGTTTGTGAAAACATAACAAACAACTACGTAAAACATTGGAAACACACAGAGATTAATCCAAAATGGAAAATGCCACTAGCAAGCATAGAAGAATTAGAATAAGAAGAAATACAAATATCATATGATGGCGATATAATTTGAGATTTTGTTAGAGAAGGTAATGATGTTGTTGATTGTTCAATGTTGTCCATCACTTTATGTTTATATAGTTAATTTAATTCACTTAAAAACTCCAACGCCAATTGTAATTTGCATGGAGATGTTTTCGCTGTGATTGCACCTTTAGACAACAACGAAAATGTAAAATATTATTTGATGTGATGCACTTAAGGAAAAATGAAGTTATTGGAGGACTACAATGACAAAGGATTTACATACGAGAGAGGATCCATCATTTTAAAAGGCTATTTTTTGCAGCAGACTATGATTGAAAATTATGTCTACTTTCAAGATTATGAACCCAATGTTATATGTTGTAAGTATAGTCATTTAGTATGTGCATCTTGAATAAAATTGGTACAAGTTCCATCGAAAAAAAACTTAAAAAATAAAAATGTAAACTATCCAAATATGACCATGAACGGATAATTGAGGATGGCATTCCATTGGGATGTTTTTAACTATATCATTTCTTGTTTTATGTTAAGATTGGATATCATGCTCAAAGATGGATTGATGTTTTAGAATTCAGAATAATTGTGTACTTAGTCATTTAGTATGTTACCTTATTAGAAGTCATTTTAATGTTACCTTAGAAGTCATTGAACTTTAATTTATTAAAATTCAGAATCAAGTTGCTAATATTACCTTAGTAATAAAAAAATATTAGAATTCAAAATCAAGTTGCTAATGTTACCTTAGAAAATTTATGGATTGAGCTATAATTTATTAGAATTCAGAATCAAGTTGCTAATTTTACTTTAGTAATAAAAAATATTCCTATGAAAACTTCCTAACATTCCTAACCTTTCCTAACATTCACTCATACATTCATATATTTACGCCTATCAAAACTTCCTATCATTACTAACATTTCCTAACATTCATTTCTAACATTCCCCACATTGATTCCTAACATTCCCCACATTGATTCTTAACATTAGATTGCATCTATCAAAACTTCCTAACATTCCTAACATTCCTAAAATTCTCAACTTTTCAACACTAAAAATATGTTAGATATACAAACATACAAAAATTTACTAATACATACATTCATATATTTGCACCTATCTAAACTTCCTAACATTTCCTAACATTCATATATTTGCACCTATCAAAACTTCCTAGTTCATTTCCTAATATTCATGTATATTTGCACCTATCAAAACTTCCTAGTTCCTTTCCTAACATTCATGTATATTTGCAGCCATCAAAACTTCGTAACATTCCAAACATTTTCCTAACATTCATTTCTAACATTCCCTGGACATTGATTCCTAACATTCCCCACATTGATTCTTAACATTAGATTGCAACTATCAAAACTTCCTAACATTCCTAAGATTCCTAAAATTCTCAACTTCTCAACACTAAAAATATGTTACATCTACAAACATACATAAATTTACTAATATATACATTCATATATTTGCGCCTATCTAAACTTCCTAACATTTCCTAACATTCATTCTTAACATTCATTCCTAACATTCGTATATTTGCACCTATCAAAACTTCCTAGATCCTTTCCTAACATTCATGTATATTGCACCCATCAAAATTTCCTAATATTCCAAACATTTTACTAACATTCATTTCTAACATTCTCTGGACATTGATTCCTAACATTCCCCACATTGATTCTTAACATTAGATTGCACCTATCAAAACTTCCTAACATTCCTAACATTCACAACTTCTCAACACTAAAAATATGTTACATCTACAAACATACATAAATTTACTAATACATACATTCATATATTTGCACCTATCTAAACTTCCTAACCTTTCCTAACATTCATATATTTGCACCTATCAAAACTTCCTAACCTTTCCTAACATTCATTCCTAACATTAACATTCCCCATATTCATTCTTAACATTAACATTCCTCATATATTCATTCTTAACAATTTGGATTGCGCCTATCAAAACTTTATAACATTCATAACCTTTATATATAAATGTATATAATCCAAAAAACAATATCTAAGATCAATGTATGTATGTATATAATCCAAAAAAACAATCATGAACATGTGTATAATCCAAAAATTAAGCTCCTCGATGTCCGAATCAACTACAATATATATATATATATATATATATATATATATATATATAAAACAAAAAAAGAACAATATAAATAATTCTCTAAATAGAATTCCACCACTATCCTCCACTAGGGTCTTCCCTTGGACTCATAACAATTTGCAACATGTATAAAACATATTATGAATATCATACATTATTTAAACAATTTTAAACTAAAATAAAAAAATTAAAACATTAAACTAATATATAGAAGAACAATACAATTATTAACAAAATTACCTTAATTTACCTATCATCGAATGGAGTCTTTCCTTTGCCTCTAAAAGGTGGAGGAGACCGAAGCTACAACATGTATACAAACAATTTATAAATTTTACAAACTATTTAAACTATTTTAAACTAAATTAAAAAAAATAAAATATTAAACTTACAATTCCACCACTATCCTCCAATGGAGTCTTCCCTTTGCCTCAAAAAGATTGAAGAGACCCAAGCTTCAACATATATAAAAGCAATTTTCAAATGTCGAAAATTATTTAAACTATTTAAACTTATATATCGGAGAACGATTCAAGAACAATTCAGTTATGAACAAAATTACTTCAGTGCCAATATCCACATCCATCAGAGAACCTATATCTTCACCGCCAATTTCAATATGTTCTCTTCCCTTAAAATTTAAATTTTGTTAATAAATAAATCATAGTAAAAGAAGAAAAAAAGCTTTAGTAATTAACTTAAAACCAAAAAAAAAATCATCAGCTCACAATAGATGGAAAATCATCTAAAAAGTTCGAATCTAATGAAACCTGCATGGATAAGTCAAATTAACAATAAGATACATAGTTAAATTTAAAACCAAAAAATAAAATATCTTTTAAACATTAATATAAATATGTAATTATTAAATATACCTCTCCAAAATGCTCTTCTACATTTCCAGCATTTTGACTAGTGGAGACTCTAAAATTATGTTCATTTAATAGTCGAGAAAACTGAAACCAATAAAAATTTACATAACGTATTTATTACTATACATCAAAAAATAATTTATCATGCATAGATATAATGTAACAAAAAGTTCAATTAAAAAAAAAAGGTTAATAGATTGAAAGTACACAAACCTCTCCTATACTTGACATGTCATTAGATATTCTATTCGAAACTATATTATGACAAAACTTGGCATAGGCCTTTAGATCTTCAATGCCCATACAATCTAACTCATCATTTGTTTTGTAAACAAAATCTTGCTGAATAGTGGCTCGAGCACTCTCTCGACTCAATCCAACATCAACTCCTACAAATGCCGAAGTCAAACCTTCGGCAACATTATTCCTTGCAGTTGTCCCAACTTGTGATGTGGGCTCCATTTCCGATTTGTAAGTCACAAGCCTAGGTGGACGAGATATCTGAGGTGGATGTCAAAGAGTACTGGGATCTCTAAGAGCATCTTTTTGATTGTATATCCTCCCCTTTCCAACTCCATAAAACTCGGAATGAATATCAGTATAGTCTGGCTTCATTCCTAAAATAAATTTGGCATAAAAAACCTAGCAAAATGATTAGGAACCTCATCATTCCATGGCAACCAACCATAGGCTACAAGGAACCGATTATATAAAAAATGTGCAAGTTCAGGGTGCTTAAAATATTGCACTTTCAATGCTTTACGCTTTAGTCCCTCTTTGAAGTTAAACAATGAGTTGGCATGTTCTTTATATTAATTCTTACACATGATCTAGGAACTAGGAATCAAAATCATCAAAGAATAATTAACAAATACTCATGAATTGGTGTTAATCGAAACCAGAATTGGTTTTCTCTCTGTATATTTAATAAACAATGAATGGTTACAATACCAATGTCAAGCAATAGCTTAACTCCATGAATAATTCGAATACCTAAGGATACAATTCGAATTTAGTGAGTGAGTCTGGCTTAACTGACTCTTAGCCATTCAATCACACTCAGTTAACCACTTGACCAAAACCCTAATTGACTCACCAAACCCTAACTGAAGTCGGAGTGCAATAAATGACTGAATCTCAATTGAAGGAGATCAAACACATGTCATAGCAAGCCAACCATCAAGTGCTAGTGCTCCATGAATTCAATGAACCCCGATGAGGTTAACTGAAGCTGAACTGACCATCAAAAGTTGGTGGAGGCGCCTTGTTGACTCCAGATCATTAAATAATAATAAATAATCATTAAATAATATATTTAATGACAGGAGGCACCTTAATTGACTGGTTGAACTGATTGTAACCACCAGTTAGCAATTAGGTGCATTAATGTCACTCAGATCACCCCTAGAGTGCTCCAGTTAGCCTCCTTGACTGTAGGAGAAGGATAAGTTATCCTCCTTGACTGTAGGAAGGTGTGGGTGTGACTAGATGATGGCAATTAATGCTCCACTGATGTCAATTAATGTCAATTATACTTAGGATAGTGGTTTAACTAGGCCAATTTGACCAAAAGAGTGTGTATGATGGTAAATGTCTCCAAGACTTTAGTCACTCTCTCCTTCACAATAGCCCACTTGTTTGGACCCATCACCTGTGCCTTTCTTCTCTGCATCAAGGAAACAAAACCGTCTATTGTTGGTCCAAGATCTGCATATACCTCAATGAATTTTTGCAATGATTGCAAAACCATCTCTATACTTTGTTTGTTCTCTGGAGTGAGATCCAAACTAGAAAGATCATTTTGCAGCTTTTCATAGTGAGCCCTACAACTTTCAAGGGTCATTTGTTGAAGAGCACTTTCCCATGGAAGCTCCTTCGGTAGATCTGATGGATAGGTCAAAATGGGTGTACAACCCTCAGCTAGTTGAACATATTACGTCCTAGCTTGACCTTCACCACCCTGTGTAGGATGATGAACCTCTTGCAAACCTTGCTCTGCATCCATGCTTGTCCCTCGCACAGAAGGTCGAGATCCACATTCACCCATAGAATATAAAGGAGAATCATCTCTATCACTATTGCCATGTTGATGATCAGATGAATGTGAACTATACAATAAGCTTGAATCCCAATGTGAAGTCGACAATCTTCGATTTTCATTTGGGACACCAACTCCCGAAGAATGTGATGACCTCCTACATTTCTGTCTCAAAGACTTCTCTCTTTCCATTTGATATGATATCTACAATTTTACACAAATATCAACTCATCACATATTCAAATTCTGCATGTTAATTTATCAACTTCAAAGACCTAGTTACTAAAAAAACTACGATTTTAATAAGAAACTAGATGTCCCTAATATTATCTAATAGTTCTTAAAATGAATATAGCTAATTTATTAACTATATCTAATAGTTCTTAAAATGACTATAGCTAATTCATTATCTATTTCCATTTGATATGATATCTACAAATTTACACAAACATCAACCTATAACATATTTAAATTCTACATGTTAATTCTTCAACTTCAAAGACCTAGCTACTAAAAAAACTAAGTTTTTAATAAGGACCTAGAAGTCCCTGATATTATCTACTATATCAACTCATGACATATTCAAATTCTACATGTTAATGCCTCAAAGGCCTAGCTACTAAAAAAACTAAGTTTTTAATAAGGACCTAGATGTCCCTAATATTATCTAATAGTTCATAAAATGAATATAGCTAATTTATTGTTGGGTGTATGAGAAATTAATGTGCCAATCTTTGTGTTGTTGATATGTTTTTGATTTTTTAAATGAATGAAACCAACTTTGTCAAATATTAAGTAAAAGTTACATTTCTTGATGTCAAAGAATCAATTCATAAACATAAATCTTAATTTAAATTCTAAACTAATAGATAAATTATATCTACAAATATTATCATTATTCCATAAAATCATAAAAAAAATTCCCTAGATTGATTCTTAACATTCCAAACATTAACAATCGGATGATAAATTTGGGTAATAGTAGATACCTTAAAGAAGAAACAAGTAAAAACATTACTACTTCTGCTTCCTCTAAATTTTATGTGTAGATGTATAGATATCAGTCGTTGAGTAATTGGAGTTATAGATTTGATCAATCATATCTGTAACTCCAAATACTCTGCGACCCATATCTACAAATAAAGATAAACGACCCTTCTTTATATAAATGACAATGCGACCGATATCTACAAATAAGGCTCGAACAACGAAGGAATAAAAACAAACCAACCATCGAAAAGACGAACAATACCTCCCAACAATGTACATAAAGTTATATTATGAAAAGTGTATTCATCAGCGTTTGCATATTACTTCATATTAATACAGGTTGTAATCAGTTTAGCTTAGGGCTTATGTATAAGTAGTTTACTTTATATATAGTATTTATATAACCCTTTGTATATGTTAAAGCTTAACCACAAAGAGATCTCACTTTTATGATTGCAGAGTTGATATTTGGCTATTTATAGGCTTAATAATCAAATCAATCACTACAATATCCTAATATAACATGGTAAGTATAAACTGTAACTAATAATCATTCTACAGGTTATTTGGGATTCTTTTATGACATATATTAATGAGAATGATACTAACCTTAGTGTAATAATAATTGTTATTTGAAATATTTGGTATTTTATTTTAGAAATACACAGTTCAAACAATCAGTAATCGGTAATATTTTGTATTTTATGTATAATAATATTTTTTGTTTACGATTTATATAAAAACAACTAAAATACCTTATGCTAAGTAAAGTGATCAGGGACAGAGTTGATGAACTATGCATGGAAAGATTTCATGAATAAACATCTTCCTCATAATACATATGAAATAAAAAAAAAAAAAAAAACAACTACAATATCCTAATATAATGGTAAGTATAAAATGTAACCAATAAGCATTATACAAGTTATTTTTTATTCTTTTATGACACAAATTAATGGGAATGATCCTAACCTCAATTTTGGTAATAATTGCAATAATATTTGGAATTTTGTGTAATAATATTTTTTTCAAATTTGTCCATGTGAATAGAGTTGATAAACTCTTTCCAGTTTTTGGACAGAGTTGATCAACTCTGTCCATTTGGACGGACAAAGTTCATCAACTCTGTCCATTTCAACTATGTCCAAATGGACAGAGTTCATCAACTCATAATACCTATGAACTAGAATTAAAATTAAAAGAACTCTACACTACTAATTAACATACACTACTAATTAACATATGCAAACTTTAAGATAAAAAAAAACTACGACGATTTTTTTTTTAAACCATTAGCTACAACAAGCCATGAATCACTTGTTCAACGTTCAAATTATAAAAACAATTGCAAACAAAATACCTGAAAAAAGAGAGCAAAGCATGAACAGGCCACGAAAAGAACACGAACACACCTCCACGAACAGACCTCCATGCCGAACAGACCTCCACGTCGAATAGAACTCCATGAACAGACCTCCATGCCAAATAGACCTCCATGAATAGACTTACATGTCGAGAGAGTGTCAAACAGGTGGCAGGGTGGCGGACGTTCATGTCAATGTAAAAAAGGTAGGACTACAGGTGGAGGCGGGGACGACAGGTGAAAAATCAGGTGGCGGGACAGGGTGGCAGAACAAGCATGACGGGGTGGCGCAGCATGCAGGCGAAAACCATCGACTGTAGGAGAAAACAGTAAAAATGAGGCCGCATTCGACCTTTTATGCCGAACAATTGTTCGACTGAATAAACATTGACACGTCGGTAAAAAGTATTGGCTGGCTATGCGTTCTGTCAAATTAAATAGCTCACTGTTAAAATTTATTCGGCCGAATAAAGGATTCGGTATTCGACCGAATAACTATAGTTATTCGGCTGAATAACATCCGCTATGTTGCTCGGGCACTCGATTCTCATGGAAGTGTTACCCAACTTCACGTTTTCACCCATGAGTGAAATTAGTCATTGATGGGTTTAATATAAAATGGAGTAATCTGAATCCAGATCTGTAAAATTGATGTGTGTCCTATGATTTTCCCTAAAAAATCATTTTTACCCAGTAAATAGTAAAAATAATCTAGTTTAACTCAACCAAGTTTTTATAAGTTCAAATCCCCAAGATTCCAATGAATAATGCTTGAGCAAATTTGAAAAGAAATTTTCCAATTTTAGAAGTGATAAAGCTTTAGCAGAATTGACGAGTTGCAATGTTGTGACAATACCCTAATAAAAACAAAACCCTAGACAATAGAAAATAAAAAATGGTGTTGTACTTACAAATAGTGAAACACTGAAGTTGAGCGCCTCTACAATGAAACCCTCTAAAAATTCATCTGAAACTCCAAGGAGAAACTGCAAGAAGACTTGCTGTGGGGTTTAGTATCGCAAGATTTGCCCAAAGAGAAGAAATCCCAATTGAACCATGCAATCCTCTCATGTCCCCCTTGCCAATATCTTTTATTTTTTCACCTTTTTTTTGTTTTGTTACTTTTACTTTTATTTTTTATTTTTTTATTGGTTAATATTACATATAATATAATAAATAATTATAATATATTTATATACATTAGCTTATATTAAGATTTTTATATCATAAAATATATTAACATATCATATATAATTACTTATATTATATTATATATATATATATATTCAAGATGGACTTCACTTTAAATCAATTTGCTTAAACCAATTGAGTTAACTATTTCTCAACAAAAACTTCATAAGATCACCCCATAAGATATTTCTTGACAAATTGATATCATAACATGTGGGTTCATATTGAGAGTTAAAAGATACATGTGTTATTCCATAAATTTACGTAGTAAACCTTTTAAATCCCTCTCTTTCCCATAATATTACAACACATTTCAAACCACTATGTAAGTTGTTAATGCTAAATAGTAGTGAAAGAAGTTGGACCTTGAAGGTGCATTTGAATATTCAACATTTAATGGACATATTATACATTTATTTGAAGTGGTACCTACATATTTATTTATTGAAAGTGTCTCTTTCACACCGAAGGGAATCACCTCACATTTGCATGTTTTTTTTCACACAGAAATTACAAATTTATATTAAGGAAAGTTGTGTCATACATATAGGATTTAGTCAATTCTTTAAGTTCATATCTCCACCTTAGAATATAATTTCAGATCTACCAATTCTACTATGTTAAAACAATACTTGCATATCTTAGGACTAGGCTAGCATCCTTGGATGATACATATTATTCAGGAATCAAGTTACATGGCTAACTAATGTTTAGAGTGTCATGCTATAATCCGGTTCCCTTGTGAAACCATGCCCAATCAATGGACTCCATTCCAACGCCAATGGTTTGTTTGGACAATGAGTCTGCTTCTGAGTTCATCTCTCGAAAGATATGACTAAATATGGTTTGCTAAAAAATATTAATGAGGTCCTTATTCTGTTGCTAAAAAATATTAATGAGGTCCTTGTTCTGTCTGATCCAGTGATGAATCTCAATTGTGTGTAAGTCGTGGTTACGATTTTCCTAGTCAATTGTCGCTTTAGAATCCCCAAAAATCATTCTGGGCATTTTTTCCTTTTCTTAGCGAAAAACATTAAACCCTAAGCACACGAAGCTATGCTTTTGTGTCTGATCCTAAGAAAATACTTAGCTTTAGTCTGTATGATAACGACTGGATCAATCTGATCATCATTACTTCTCCATAGATGCCTCCTTGCTCGGTTCCATCAAAATAACCCACAATACTCTGCTATTCAACCAATGGATAAACCAACCTCCTGCCCAACACCTTTTGATTCAAAGAAGCAGATGAGTGAAGCCAACCAATTTATTTCATACCAGCTAGACACAGATCTATCTTCCCATTCTGAAAAATGACCAGATTGGGCATCCTCCAAACCGACCATAAAATTTCTAGCATTACGTCCGGCAGGGAAGAGTTATTTAATATGAACCCAATATTGTCAGACAAACATGGTTTTTCCCAGCTAACTGTGGATGCAAAATGGTTACAGATGAAATCCCAAACAACCTGAAAAAATACAGAGCCTTCAAATAAATAATTGACTGATTCAAGATCTGATGAGCAGAGACAACACCTACCCGACCCCATGAAGCCACGCTTTTGTAGTGCGTCCCAGGTAGGAATTTTCCCGTGTAAGAATATCCAACCAAAGCATTTCATGCATTTCATATTCAATGGTAAACGCCCACTCCATAAACTGTTAAGAAGGCCCTCCCTCGGGTTAGATGCATGTATAGATCAAGGTGGAGGTACATAAGTTGCATTGTGACAGAGCCGTTCGATTTATTGCAATCCCATACAAGTATGTCAGGTTCTTGGAACAGGAAAATTCCCATGACAACCTAGGAATTAGTGTAGGAGGACCATTCCCTCTCCAATATGACGCTGAGATTGAGATGTTAGAATTGATCCAGTTGGGCCTCCCCTTCTCCTCAAGCGTATATATGTGAGAGAGATCATATACATTCCTCTCATGAAGGTGCTTAATCATCTGATCCGATAAAATTTAATAATTTCCCATTCCAATGATCATATCGATTCCTATAAAGCCTTGTGAGCCCCTATCGGTCTGGCAACAAAAGTTGGGTGTGATTAGTGGACGAGTATCCACCAGGTTGCGCCAAATCAAAGAGTTGTTGGAGGTATGAGTATGAACATATCTTAACCATGAAACATACGATAATCTCCCGAGGTACTTGCACTTGATTAACTTGCCCCCATAGTCCATCGTTGTTTTATGCCCACCAGAAGCTCTTGGCACAAAGGGAAGTAATGAAACGTGCCAAGTTCTTAATGCCCCAACCGCCCAGGAATCTCGTCTTTGATAGAGTTTCCCAGCTAGTTAGATGAAACTTAGTTGTCTATGCTTTCCCACACCAAATAAAGTTGAATACAGTCTTACTGATGTTGGACATGACCCCAACCGAGATGCGCATCATCGAAAACCAATACACATGGACACTCTGTAAAACAACAGTGGAAAGAACTAATGGACTGCCCAGTGATAGCCATCGTGAGGTCCACCCTTCCATCTTCCTTTGCACCATTTTCATTATCCAATTCCAATCAGTTTTTAGAAAGTTGTTTGGCTTTAAAAAATAGCCCAGATAGTTCATTCCATCGTTGATTCTAGCTTCCTTGACAGAGAATAGGTCGATGATTTGCCTTGCCAATTGTCCATTGTCACAGTTGTGACTAAAGTAAGAATTTTCCTGTTGATGGATAAGCCTAACACTGAGCTAAAGAGGATAATCAATTCTTTTATAAGAGTCCACTCATACTTAGATCCTCCACCAAGAA
Source organism: Pseudotsuga menziesii (assembly GCA_001517045.1). Taxonomy (NCBI): domain Eukaryota; kingdom Viridiplantae; phylum Streptophyta; class Pinopsida; order Pinales; family Pinaceae; genus Pseudotsuga; species Pseudotsuga menziesii. Next base: position 257,055 of record LPNX010973427.1, read on the forward strand.
TGATAACATCGTCCACAAAAATAATAAGAGAAATAGATAGTCCACTTGCAACTTTCACACCCTGTAAGGAACCATCAAGCTTGGCTTTAGCGAAGAGGTGACTAAGCCCTTCTATGGACATAAATGACGATAGGGGGCAACCCTGTCTAACACCACGTCCACTTTTGAAATATTGTATTGGCGATCCATTCACTAGAATCATGAAACAAGTAGACGTTACACAAGTCATGATCCATCTCGTGATGTAGTAAGTCAAGCTAACCTGCATGAGGACAAGACAAAGGAAGGTCTAGTCGAGTCTGTCATATGCCTTTTCCAAGTCGAGATTGAGGATGAAGTCACTGAAATATTTCTTCTTGATAGTGTTAGTGTGTAAGCTTTCCTGGACTATGCCCACAACGTCTAGGATTTTGTTTCTTAAATATGGTATCATATGTATGTATGCAGTTTCATATTAAAATATGGTATCATATGTATGTATGTGATTTCATCAATACTAATATCTTATAGGTATGTTATTGTTTCATTACACTATTATGTATATGTGTTTATACTAGTATCCAAGATATGTATGTTATCATTTCATCACATTATTACGTATATGCGATTATAATAGCATCGAGGATGTGTTGGCTTAAGGAGGGTCATATAAATAATATTAATTATAATATAGAGAGTAAGTAAGGTTGTTTTAAGGTTGTTTTGTTAAAATTTTAAACACATAAAAATATAATGAAAATAGATTTATGTAAAATATGTTGTTATTACAATGAAGTTATTTGATAGAATTTCATCATGTATATGTGTTTATAATAGCATTGAGGATGTGTTGTTTTAAGGAAAGTCATATAAATAATATTATTATAATATAAGGATGAAGTAAGGTTGTTTTGTTAAATTTCTAAACACATAAAAATATTAAAAATACAATGAAAATAGACTCATGTAAAATATGTTGTTATAGAAATGAAGTTATTTGATAGAATGGTGATGATCCCCTTTTATATCATTGACTAGGTAATTTTTCTAATGTTGCAATGTAAGTACCTTATTTAATATGATTTAAGTATTATTTTATTAGTCACTTATATAAAATGGGCTTTATTACATTAATGAAGCCTTATACTCTAACAACCCCTCTTAAGGCTACAATACTAACAATTGAATATTTAATTCGACAACCAAACATTAAAATAAAATATTAAGTATCTTCTCTTTGAAAATAATTCTTGGATTAGGTAGAGCTCCACCGAGCATCCTTGTACCTCTCCTAAAGGTATAGCTATTGATTCAAATCCCCAAACCCCCAAATTCCACCTCTTTGAACTTCCAAATTATGAATCTCTCGAATTATTGGACAACCGTCCATATTGAGCTACATTTACAGTGCTCCATCGAATTGTCTCATGACCCCCATAAGAAAATAATTCTTAAGATTCACAAACTCTTGAACTAAATGGGTAAATATCCATACTAAGTTTTATCTACACTAAGTCACTTTCTGTTTTCAAATATTTGGCCTCTCAAAACACAAAAAAAAAATCATTGCCATCTTTTCCTTTCATCTATAGGGGATTACAGATTTTGTGCTACAAATTAAAAGTATCTCTCTTCAAATGATTCTATATGGAAGGAAAAAATGAAACCTATATATCAACTTTTCCCACCATCATTCTTTGCCTTTAATCCTCACATATTCTTACAATGAAAAAGATCTATGTATAATATTTCTAATCACTAGAATGATAATTTTCTTTGTTTAGAAACAAAGAGAGAATTTATAAAAGGTTCCCTTTTTCATCCCCTTCTTCTTTCAACTAGAAAATAACTTTTCTTCCTTGAAGTAAACACTCTCTATATCTTCCCTCTTTTCTTTCAAAGATAAAAAAAAATTGTGAGTGATATTTTAACTCATAAAAAAACATAAAAAATTCAACAACTACCTTTAATACTAGTCTTATGGAATCACTTTTTCCTAATATTTTGTACATTAGATATATCCACTTGGTTACCATGTTAAACTTTTAAACACACATAAACATTTAATTACATGATAAAAATGGACTCACATAAAATATGCTTTTATTGCAATGTTTGATACAATGGAGTTGATCCCATTTTATAGCAATGGCTAGGTAGTTGTGCTACTATTACAATGGAAGTAACTTATTTAATATCATTTAACTATAATTTTATTAGTCACTCATTTGAAATTGAATTTATTATATTATTGAATCTTTAAACTCTAACATCTCCTTTGTCCCCTATTTTTTTCGGTATTTATGTTGATAAGTTAGAGGCATGATTGGAAGAACTAGGTTTTGATGGCATTATTTTGGTTGGGATAACCATCATACTTATTTATGTTGATGATATTGTTATTTTTTCATGTGTAAAGTCCCACCTCACCAACTTGACAAAACATAATTAAGCAAAATCCCCATTGGACATTAAGGCTCATTTAAAGAAAGAAACCTATATATCAACTTTTCCCACCATCATTCTTTGCCTTTAATCCTCACATATTCTTACAATGAAAAAGATCTATGTATAATATTTCTAATCACTAGAATGATAATTTTCTTTGTTTAGAAACAAAGAGAGAATTTATAAAAGGTTCCCTTTTTCATCTCCTTCTTTCAACTAGAAAATAAATTTTCTTCCTTGAAGTAAACACTCTCTATATCTTCCCTTTTGTGAGTGATATTTTAACTCATAAAAAAACATAAAAAATTCAACAACTACCTTTAATACTAGCCTTATGGAATCACTTTTTTCTAATATTTTATACATTAGATATCTCCACTCGGTTACCATGTTAAACTTTTAAACACACATAAACATTTAAATACATGATAAAAATGGACTCACATAAAATATGCTTTTATTGCAATGTTTGATACAATGGAGTTGATCCTATTTTATAGAAATGGCTAGGTTGTTGTGCTACTATTACAATGGAAGTAACTTATTTAATATCATTTAACTATCATTTTATTAGCCACTCATTTGAAATTGAATTTATTACATTATTGAATATTTATACTCTAACATCTCCTTTGTCCCTTATTTTTTCGGTATGTATGTTGATAAGTTAGAGGGATGATTGGAAGAACTAGGTTTTGATGGCATTATTTTGTTTGGGATAACCATCATACTTATTTATGTTGATGATATTGTTATTTTTGCATGTGTAAAGTCCCACCTCACCAACTTGACAAAACATAATTAAGCAAAATCCCCATTGGACATTAAGGCTCATTTAAGAAAAAAGAAAAAAGAAAAGAAAAAGGCAACAACATCTATAATATGTTTTTATAATTATTCAAGTTGTTAAGATAAATATAATACTATGAATCCTATTTTTTCAAAATAATTACGCATTCCATCAATTCCACAACAAGAAATTAACATAAGAAATAAGGGACAAACATAAGGAACCATTCCCTTCATGCATGGAATGCATTACTCTTAATTATTTTTATATTGTATGTAGCCAAGCATGTGAACAACACGCAGGACACCAATCTCTACAATATAACACTGTTGTTTATAACCATACTTAGAAAAATACCCATATTTCTAAATAAAAAGAAAAGGGGAAAACATGAAAGCTTTAGCCATTAATGTAACTAATAAAACACTTTGCATGCATGAAAGCTATATCCATTGAGACATTTAATCAAACAATTTGCATGCATGAAAGCTATAGCTATTGAGACATTTAATAAAACACTTTGATGGAAAACTAATATATTTCATCAAGGCATTAAAAAAAACACTTTGGAGAAATTAAAGATACAACCTTTTATTCTACCATAATTCAATAAGGGGTTTGGTAAAGATTTGCAAAAATTGCATACTCAAGCCATAGAACAATCCCCATAGGGTGCCTGGGAGACTTGGAAAACTATCCAAATCCAAGAATCTGATTTCACAATTTTTTTTTGAACCCAAATAAAGGGGTGTTAGGTTCATATGCTACATATACCTCATGGAGTTGCTTTGAAACATAAGAGAGTCGTCTCAAGAATCGATTCTAAAACCCCCAAAAATAAAATCTCTAAGGTTTGTTCACATAATTTGTCACACATGGCATGAAAAGTAGACAATAAACCACAAATAAAATAATTCCATCCATAAATTCAGAATTATCTATCTCATATTTTCAAATACTTCTAGTAATCAAAATACATATTATGGGAATAATTCCCAAGTAGAAATTAAAACAAGAAATAACAATTTTAAGAAACCTTCTTGGATATACTCACTGAATACTTCTTTATTCTTTCAATGAAAAATATTTAGAATGAGGCAAAGAATAGAAGAAGAAATAAACAAGATATTTAGCTCCAGTAGCATATTCCTTTCCTTTAATCCTCGAGTAAAAAAAATATTTCCATAGAAGCCATACAAATTGTCTAGTTACCTGAAATGTTAGTTGAAATGAATTGTACCAAATACTTAATAATTAACCATGAATTTATAATATTTTCATATAACATCTTATAGTAATTCTTAAGGAAATAAGAAATTATTTTAAATATATAAAGAACACAATGTATCAAAATTGATTAAATTGAAAATTATACCTGAAACCCAATTGATTTCCTCTCTTAAACAACACCACTTGCCAACTCCAAAGACCAACCAATTTTAAACCCAACCTTATCTAGGAATAAATTCTCTCCCTGAAACCCCTGAGTTGTATGAGCTCACAAATAATACCCAAATGTAGCAATAGAGAGATCACAGACAATCTAAGGAAGATAATTTACCACTTGCTCTCAAGACCACTTATATCTAAGTTAACTAGGCTAAGCTAACCTAAATATCTAGTTTAGAAATTCCAAACTATTTCAACAACATCTTGTTACTCTCCAGGTCCCCCCCCCAAAATACCTTGTGGTTCCTTTTAGATTTATAGGCCTTAAGAGGGGTGACACCTCACCCTCTCATGCAATTTAAAAAAAATGAAATATTTTCTATTATTCACCACCCTCTCTTGAGGTGGCAATCCCATTTTTTTCATTTTAGTTAATTAAGAAATTATCCCGATATTCAACACTATCATGTGTCATTTTTAGATAATTTCATATTTTTCATTATTCATAATTAAATATTTCACCTTTTTTATTGAAATAATATTAAAGTTAAAAGCCCCTCAAAAGTGGTTAAATTTTGGAATTAAATTAATTTGAGGTTTAACTTAGGTTGGGTTACCTAGTTAATGTATACCCTTGAATGGTGTTTTTGTTGGATAAAAGGGATTCCACACCCTTATTTTGTACATATCTATACTTAATAGGACTCCACACCCTTGCCTTATACTTAGTACTCCATGCCCTAATAGATTCATGACTCCACACACCAATCTATTTCATAGATCCAATACTCCATGCCTTGATCTTTCAAATATTTAGGAATCCTCACCCTAATATTTTCATAGATCCAATAATAGACGTCTTGATTTGCCATGGTTTCATGACTCTATTCCTTAACCTCCATGGATTCTCATCTAATCTACCTTGAAAATTCACATTTCCATGAAGGTACTAGTTGTAAGCTCATACCCATCTGATGGTCTTGTCAAGGAAAGATCTTATTTCCCTAGACCTACACACTGTTAGGATTAATTAATAATCCTTCCTTGACCACCATAATCTAAATATTATTTCCTAGCTTAGGATTCTATTTCCACCTCATTGATGCCATGGGGAACTCATATGGGGCCCACCTACCACTTGATGTGCCATTTTTCATGATTTTAGGACATCCAGAGGCCAATCTCTATAATTTAGGAACCCACACTGAGTCATGGGAATCCTATCATTAGTCCACCCTAGTATGTGTTGAGTTATCCTTATATGGACATCAATTAGTTCATCTCTAGTTAGTCTAGCACCAAATTTCCTCGATTCAAGGAGGTGAGGCATCTTTTCCTACCTACCTTATTCAATTAACTAGTGGTGAACTGATTTAGTTGTCCTAAGTTAGAGTAGTGAGCTATCAGTGGTTATTATATCACATTGAGTTAGCACTAGAGTCATTCCATATCATTTTTTTTATTAGTCAGCAGGTAAACATTATATTAATATACAAAATGGTGTTACAAACAATCCTGGTCTGCTAGGTGAACTAGACCAAACCAGGCTGACAACTGTGGGGCTCAAATGAGTTGTCCACCAATTCCTTGAAGGGTTTACATATTTTCAATCAATCAAATCCTAAACAAACCTGAAACATTCCTCCTGCTATGTTCAACTAGTAGGCCTACAAACGAAGCCAAATTGCAACCAAAACCAAAACCCATCCCAATTACATCAAAACATAGATAACCATGCCACTTCTACTTACAGCCGACTAGCATGCCTACCAATAGAGCCAAATTGAAACCAAAAACCAAAACCCGACCCAATTACATCAAAAAACTAACCCGTCCTTAATCCCTTCTACTTACAACATGACTGAAACATAAAACTAAGCCAACCTTAATCTTGAAATCTAGGAAAATCAACGCCCAGTGAGAAATTTTGAACCGAAAAGGTGCTCCTCTTGCTGAGGAGGAGGATTGTTGGTAGCATCATTGGCAGGATAGTTGGCGGGAGTGTTGGCAGGGTCCCTGGAACTACCAAGAATCTCCATTGTGATATGGTCCAGAAGGAGGAATCCCACCACACTCTCCTGTTTTCCCCTTTTGATGAGGGATAGGGCCTCCCTAATGCCATGGGTGATATGCACTTTTGACTGGGTATTGCGGGCTAGCTAGATTTGAACAGTCTAGAAAGGATTTAACACCAATGGGCGACCCATATGAGTCTCATACTCCCGAATTAGATCCAAATCCTTCATGGAAATGTAGGATTCGATGGCCACCCGAGTCTTAGCCATATATTGGTCACCCCAGTTGAAAGCGAGCAGATTTGGCTCTTCCTCAATGGTGGGGAGATCAACCGTTGTGCTGGGCGTCACTGTGCTAGTTCCCTCCCCTCTACCACTTCCCCTCTGGTGGCTCCGGACTCTCCAATGTTAGGACATGATAACACATTACAGGATATTGCTTTGAACCGAACGAAACAGAAACCGGACCATATGGGTGTCCCTGCAATCCCATCAGGGTGTATTTTAGGAAGATTTCCTTTCCTTCCCCGTACTGGATCGGATGGTGAACTCATACTCTTCACCCTAACCTCCTTCTGTATTTGCCATCCATCGTACTCCGCCATATCTTTCATCCTCTGTGAAAGATCAACATCCTCCTCGTTAATTGATATCCTTTTGATACAAAAATACCTGGAATTTGCCATCCTTACATTAACTGACGAGGGATTCATACCAATGATCCCGCGGAGCCATCTCCTCTTAATCTCTTCGCATGGATCAACCATCATATTATTCCTTTGAATTAATAGGCCCCTTCTCTTCAAGACCATTCTGTCTAGCGAGAGAGTCCTCTGCGTTGGACACATGCACTGTACCACTACCACATGTCTAGGCGTGTGGTTCATCAGCCCCATATGGCGATTGGGACATATCACAACTTTCCATGTCCGCCACAGGTATGATGAAGAAGGGCCCGCTGCTTGGAGTGGACATGATGGGTGGCATGTTTTGCGGAGGGTTGGATCAATAGTTGTCCACCAACTGCTCTGGGATGTGCTGTGACTGACGGTTAATCGCATCGGTCATACCCTCCATATCCGCTTGCGCCAAATTTTTGTAGCGTTCCCATATCAGACTGTTTCTATTATCATCGAGCTCTTCTACATGGAAAGAGCTAGGATCCTCCACTCCTTCATTTTCCAACACATATGTTAACTTGTTTCCAAATCTTCTTACATGGGAGAATAGGATGGCTGAACGACCTGCAAGAATCCGCTTAAGTTCTGAAAGGAGACCTTCCCATTTCCAATTCTTCAAAACCTGGGAGGTGGTGGTGCCATGTTGGATATTGTGAGCGATGTTGATAATTACCTGCGAGTCTCCTTCCACCACCAGCTGGGTCTTCTCCGTTTGTAGGGCCCAAGAAACACCGTTAATTAGGCCCTATAGCTCCGCCATGTTATTAGTGTTGTTACCAATTGATCCCCAAAGCATGCTGAGAATGATTTTGGTCGAGTTCCTTAAGGCACCTTTGAAACCTGCTGGACCATGGTTTCCTTTGGCCACTCCACCAAAATTGAGTTTAAAGGAGCCTGGCGATGGCCAAAGCCATGATTTCACATTGTTTATAGATTTTTGCATTGTCCTAGACCACGTGTTGTTAACAGGTAATTCAAAAATCCCCATTTCATAAATAATAGTTCTTTCATTCACCTCTATTGTGAAGTCTTCATGCATCCATTGAATTAGAGTGATAGTTTCTTTGAGGTGGGATTCAATGAGGGTCCAGATTTCCCCTATTTTCCTAGTTTTGTTTTCAAATATTGAACTGTCATAGGTTTTCCATAGTTCCCATACAGTAAATCCCAAGAGAAGCTCCCATAGCCTATTTACAATTTTGTTTTTAAATTCCTTCATGTGACATTCTGCAATGGTTACGTCCGGACTTCCTCTATGTCGATAATTTTTTTTTAAAATGGCCGCTCCTTTTTCCCATATGGCATCTGCCACCAGGAATTCTTCTAGAAGATGATTGATGGATTCTTTATTCTCTTCACACATATAACATCTTGAGGGGCCATTGATTCCCCTGGTCTGGATGTTATCCTAGGTTAGAATGCATCGTTTGAGCATGATCCAACTAAAAGATGCCACCTTTGGCCACCAGCCTCCTCCAGGGACTGGTTAGGCCATAGAGGGGCATATTTCAGGTGCCAGAGTTTGGCCCATCGTTCTTCTTTGTAGTTGATCCATCTCCACCAGATTTTGGCACTCATCACCTTATTACTATCAAAAGGATCCCAGATCCCTAGGCCCCCCACTTCCTTAGGAGTGTAGATGGTTTTCCAGTCTACCAATGGCCACTTCCTATGTCCTTCTGATCCCCCCCATAGGAAATTCCAATGGATGTTTCTGATTTATTTGATAACCAATTTCGGGGCAGCCAACACTGAGAAGAGATAAATAGGAATTGCTTGAAGTATTGATTTAACTAGGGTGAGTCTACTCAGAAAATTGAGAGCTCTGAAGGTCCATTGGCTAAGCTTCTATTTGATTTTATCCATCAATTCTTTCCAGGATATTTTTCTAATAGTTGAATTAGCTAGCAGAGCTCCCAAATATTCGATGGGAGCTTACCTTCAGAAAACTCCAGGATTCTAAGAATTTTCCTTTTGTTAATTTTTGGGGTATTGAAGAAATAGGTCCGTGACTTTTCCTTGTTGATCTCTAAGCCACTAGCTTCCAGGAAGGTGTTCAGAATGTCTTTAATGCCCCGGGCCTCCTGTACCGAGGAAGGGCCCATGAGCATATTATCATCCATAAACTATTGGTAGGTTTGGGGTTCCATCCTTGTAGTGAGAGATAATTCGCGGATCTCGTTCTCATATCTTCTTCTTTTAAGTAGTATTCCTAGTCCTTTGACCGAGATGATGAAAATGAAGGGAGAGAGGGGGTCCCCCTGCCTTATTCCTCTAGAAGAATTGGAAGGGATCGAAGGGGAGCCATTGAACAAGATTGAGAAGAAGGCCAACGAAACCATATTCATGACCCAGTTAGTCCAATCCTTCGAAAAGCAAAAAGCTCTGAGAATTCCTGCCAAAAACTTCTAATTAAGTTTATCATAAGCTTTTGATAGATACAATTTTAAGAGCATACCTAGATTCTTCGAGGTTTTAAGTGAGTGCATCATTTCATGGACCAGAATAATGTTTTCCAGGATCTTCCTACCTTCAACAAACCTGGCCTATTCCAGGGAGATGATGAGGGGAAGCAGTGGGCGGAGAGGGCTGGCCATGACCTTAGAGATGATTTTGTAGATGACATTACACAGAGCAATCAGTCTAAGTTTCCTTGGGTCCTTTGTTCCATTTTATTTGGGGATGAGTGTTAAGAAAGTGGAGTTAAGAGCTCTTAGAATTTTCCAAGTCCTCCTGGAGTCTTCCACCAAGGCCCATATTTCCTCCTTTAACCAATCCCAACAAGCATGGAAGAAGTTTGTCATGAATCCGTCCGGACCCGGTGCTTTATCCTTTGCCATTTTCTTGATGGTAGCCTCGACTTTCTCCATCTCAATGGGTTTTCCCAGCATGTGGTTTTGTTCATCCAACATAATCTTAAGAATATGTCTAAACACCTCCCTCTGGGATTCTTCTCTGTCTCCTTCTAGTTCCTTCATCAGATCAGAAAAATAAGAGTTCAACATGTTTTCTAGATCTTCCTGGGTTTCGACTATGTCTCCATCCTCCATTTTCAATCTCTCCAGTTGATTCCCTTGGCGATGTTGAATGACCACTTTGTGAAAGAAGCTGGTATTGCGTTCTCCCTCTTGGAGCCATTTGACTTTGGATGTCTGGTTCCAATAGACTTCCTCATGTTGTTCTCATTTGCTAAATTCCCAGAGAATATTTTTTTCTTGGATCCGTAGCTCCTCCGAGAACCCCATGCTCTCCCCTTGAGCCTAGTTCACTTGCATCTCGCATTCTAGAGCTTGATTTGCTTGGAAAATGTTTCCAAAGGACTCCTTGTTCCATTTTTTAATGTTATATTTTAGGATTTTGAGTTTCTGTTGGAATTGGAACATTCTGTTGGATGGGTGGGGAAATTTCCCACCAGTCCCATATTTTCTCTTGGAAATCTGTCTGAAGGAGCCATAACTTTTCAAATATCAATGGTCTGCATGGGTTCACCCCCACATTTTCCCATTCAAGGATGACTGGCTAGTGATCCGAGCCTGCAATTGGAAGTACCACTACTCTTAACTCTCCTCCTGCCATCATGATGGATTCAAAGATTAAAAGGTGATCAAGCCGACATGCTATCCCTCTGTCTCCAAATTCTTTGTTGTTCCATGTGAAAATACCGTTAGAAGTTCTTACATCTATTAGGTCAAGGTTATCAATTATTTTGTTGAAGTGAACGCTTGTAGGGTTTAGGTTCCGTATACCACATTTTTTCTCTTCAAGGTTCCTTATCAGGTTGAAATATCCACCAAGGAGCCATGATTTTTCATCGATGATCTCCTTGATGACATAAAGCAAGTCCAGAAAAGACACTTTATGCTTTTCCCTCGGAGGCCCAAAGACATTGGTCATAAATCCTCTAATTCTGGTGCCTAAGATGTGGAAATCTACTGAAAGTGAAAAGGGAGTTGCTACAAATCTAGAGAGGTTAACCTCCTGGGGATTCCATAAGATTCCCATCCCTCCAGCTGCCCCTTTGGCATCAGTCTCTACTGTCTCACATCCCTTCCATATTTTCCTAGCTATACATTTTAGCTCTTCTTCCAAGCACTTAGTTTCTTGTAGAAAGATGATTCCAAATTTTTCTTTTTCAATCCTTCTTCTGAGAAGACGGATTTTCAGAGCGCTACTACAGCCTCTAATATTCCAGGATGTAATCTGCATTGGGAACTTATTGAGTTGAGGGAGAGAGGGAAACATCTATGGTTGGATGCTCCCCCGAAACCACCAGTTGTGCCCCTACTTATTTAATTATTTGAACATTACTTGGCCTTACCCACTTTTCTTTTTTATTTTCTTTTTCCCATCCTATTCTTTGAGTGATTCGACAACTACTCCCAGGGAATTCATTTTTTAGCCTGGATTATCACCTTCTCCAGCAAGGAGACTTGCTAGGGATGGATCTGGGCTGGGATCTTGTCAGAGAAGGCAGCTTCAAGTCCTTCCAAATCCAGATCCCCTATCTCCATATCTTCCGTCTCTGACTCCGTTACCTCAATAGTTGTCTTGGATGTCTCCTACTTCATCTTTTCATGCTGATTTATAGGTGGTTTGGTTGTCTCCTATTGCTTTATTATGTTTAAATACATCTCCTTCTCCTGATGATATTTAGTCTGGTCTGTTTGTTGGGATTCTTTGTTACTTTCCTTATCATCTTGGAGGATCTCATACCTGTTCTGAGTTTTCACCCTTTTTTTGATCTCTGGTCTTGAGGTCTTTCTTGCTTGTCTTTTGTTGTTTTGAGTTTTGATGAACCCATCAACATCTTGATTTTACTGATCTTTCTTTCCTCCTGGTCTTTTATTTTCCGGGAAGTCCCGTAATAGGTGTCCATGCTCATGGAATCTTCTGCATCTAAATAAGATATGTTTGTAGTCTATTTCCTAGAACCATTCTTCATCCTCCCGGGATAACTCGATTCCATCTGGTAGATCTCTAGAAATGTCGAGGTAGATATAGATTCGGGCATAAGAGATATACTTCCACTGTCGGGCTTTCTTTGAGACTTTGATGAAATTTCCCAGTGTATTCCCTATATCATTCAGAATTTCTTCCTTCCAGTACTCCGTTGGGAGAGAGTACATTCTTATCCAGACTGGGGAAATCGTGAGGTTTTCTTTATCAGGGTTTAATATGTATTTCCATGGCCTTACGAAGAGTCCCACCGAATTATAGAAATATGGACCGTTCTCAAAAATTTGAGTTCTATCTTCTTCATTAACCAAGATTATTGTGAAGAATCATTTTACTCCCACCTGAAGGTCGTAGTGCCCTTAGGGTTTCCATGTGGTGTTAATCCACCAGACCAGGGTCTTTTCTGTGGGCCATATCCCAACAAACTTTCCTATGAGGGCATGGTATTTCATGTACTAAATGTGTTCCCTGACTATTTCTGATTTAATTTGAAGCTTTGGCACTATCTTGGATTTCAGGATGCACTATCCTGTCCTTCTTGTTTCCTGTTTCGTTGTTTCCTCTTTATTGATCCCACTATAACCTTCCCCATCTATGAGCGAGTTAGGTGCACTTGCTATTCCTTTTCCTTTCTTGGTTTCCATGTCCGAGATCAGAGTGGGAATCGCAGACCCCTCCTCTGAGGGTGCATTCCTCCCACGGTCTGTCTCCCCACATGGAGGAGTAGGAACCATACTGGGCCAACCCAGCCAACCTACAAAGCCTCTCTTCCATTGCTGGTACGTCGTAAATCCTTTTTCCTTGGAGACCAAAGCCCCCAACCTTGCATCAAGTTGCAGAGCTCAACATCGATTTATCAGGTAATCGGTGAAGTCATATCATACCCAGTATATTCAAATTCTATTATTTGTATCATCATTGTAGTACACATAGGTTAATGAATATTGATGTAATATTATGATGGAAAACATTTGTATCTTGGTTGCTTAATTTCACCATGGATGTTTGATCAATGCACATTGATTGCTTCTTTCTCCTTCATCTTCTTTCACAGCAATTCATTCAGGCATGAGTATCCTAAGCTTTTCTAAATTAAATATGGTATAAGAGCATGTAATCAAGCCAAATTCAATCCTCAGAAACTTCCATTGATGCACTAGAAGTAGTTGGGTTCACATAATTCTTGGTATTCTTTATTTGCTCCCTTTGGATTTTTTCTAGGGAAGGATAGCCATGTGTGATGCACCTAGATAAAGTGAACATGTCAAAGTTGAGAGTATTTTAATTGGTTTGACTTCGAATTGAAGTGTTTTTGCAGGTAAATTGAAGAATTCTGAAGAATTAGCTACTCCTTGAAACTGCAAGATGGAGAATTCAGTGACCTTGACACCTAGGATCCTCGCACCCTTCAAATATCTTGATTGGAGGGATGATATGCAGATAGTGTTGCCCAACAAAGGTCTCTACAGGGTCAGCATGGGAAGGGAGGTCAAACCCCAACAACCTCTTGATATGTCAAAGTATCTGAACAAGCCAGATTAATCATTTGGATTCATGTGCATTCATATCTCCATGTAGTTACTCTTTCATATTGATGGATTGAAAACTACAAAGGAAGTATGGGAGAAGCTTGAAACATTGTTTGGCAAGCAGGATGAGTCGAGAGGCCATCTTATGTAGAATGAGTTGATTTCTCTGTATCCTAGAATCTTCGAAACCATCCAACAATTCTTCTCAAAACTCAAATCCCTTGTCATGCAGTGAAAGTAGCGTGGGATTAATAAGAAGGATGAGCAATTGGTTCTCTCAATTCTTAGCAAACTTGGCCCAAAATTATCAGTGGTCATATCCACCTTTCACTTCAGGAGACTGACAAATCCTAATTGGTGAATGTAATATCTTGATGCCTTCACAAAATCTCTTATTCGGGAACAAGACAAGTTAATACATATGGGAGCCATCAAAGCCTCCAGAAATAAATCTATCTTGGTTGGGGAGACAACGAATGCACAATCAAGGAGGAAACATAAAGGAAAATATAGGATGAAGACTAAATTCAAACCAAAGGAAGAGTTTGATCCATTACATGAAGCCTCTTTCTCTAAGAAGGACAAACATCATAGGTTTGACAAGGGAAATTGCTCCTACTGTAATAAAGGAAACCATACAAATAAAGGTTGTATGAGGAATACCATAGATAAGATGTCAAGACTCCTTAAACAACACAATATTTCCCTCCCTAAAGGATCTAGGAAGTCTAATTATGGAGACAAGACTGAATATCCTTAAAAATTCCATGCACTGAAGGATGGATTTTCAAAATCTCATGCCTTCTTCATTGATTTAGGGGCCTCCAATCACATGGTTGCATCCAAAGAATCATTCTCTTCATTAAAACTTACCGATGGTCCAAGTATTCACATGGAAGATGACACTCAAATCCAAGATGAAGGGAAGGTTTCAATCAAATTATATCATGTAGTGTTCAAGAATGTCCTCTATGTGCACTCCTTAGCAACACATTTGTTGTCTGTATTTCAGATGACTCATAAAGGCTTACCAAAGCGAGTTGTATTTTATCCCGACTTAGTGGAGATCTCAGATATCTCAACTGGGAAGCTAGTAGTGAAAGGTGTTGCAAACCATGCATCCAAAGCATATGAATTCTCACACTTTCTTCCGTACTTAGATCCAGTGCAATATCAACTTCCATTTGAAAGGGAAGGTAAATTCAGTCTACCTAAACCTTTTGCATATGATAATGTCTCCATTAATGTTTCATATTCAAAATCTAGAGAAGAGGACCAAGTTGAATTAGTTTTTGGAATTGAAGATGAAGTTCAATCAGATCTAGATCCAAATCCAGTCCCTACTCCCAATCCTAGGCCTAAATGGGCTCAAAAGGTCATTGAGGCTGCTCGGAACATGAATGGAGAGTGATCCGACAAGAGGAGAAAAATATCTCAGTTTCAAAATGTCATCCTTGCACTATGTCAAGAAAAACCACTTCTCCCAGAAAGGTGCTACAAACTATCAGAGAGATACTACATCATGGTAAGGTATGATTAACTGTTATACTCACTGAAGAACAATGAGACATTGGATCATGTCACTCTTCCTCCAAAAAGAAGAGACAAAAGTAACTTTCTACATGAGAAATTGGAGGGAAAAATCTATATGGAAAGGAGTAAGGGGTACACAGATTCTCATTCGACATGAAAGATGAGGAATCCATTGTATAGGCTCAAGCAAGGATCCAGGGCATGGAATCCCAAGTTCAACTCTTCCATGTTGTCAAAGAGGTTCAAAATATTCATGTTTGGATGCAAAAGAAGAAGAACTTATTCTCTTATCTATCATTGGATTGGAAAAAGATGGAGAGGTTCACATGCATTGTAATAGGGAACTAGTGCACACAAGGACCATCCCATTGCATTACTTCTCTACAAAGGTGCATACTACATAAATTTTAAACCAATTTCTTTACTCAAGATAAATTTTTCTCCTAGTGTGAAATCTTGTTCTAGTTCCCCACTGTTCATTTTGAGGGTGAGGGGGGGGGGGGGTTCCCANTTGTATTACATCGTATGGGTGACCTTTGGTCTTAGTTGCAAGGGAATAGTTTGTCCAAGTTAGGATTAAGAGGAGGTGTTAGGATTAATTAATAATCCCCCCTTGACCACCATAGTTTATATGTTATTTCCTAGATTAGGAGTCTATGTCCACCTCACTAGTGCCATGGGGAAATCATCTGGGGCCCACCTACCAATTTATGTGCCAAATTTCATGATTTTATGATCTCTAGAGGGAATTCTCTATAATTTTGAAACCCGCACTAAGTCATGGGAGTTCGACAATCAGTCCACCCTAGTCCGTGTTGAGTTATCCTCAGATGGATATTAGTTAGTTCATATCCAGTTAGTCTAGAGCCACATTTCCTTGATTCAAGGAGGTTAGGTACATTTTCCTGCCTACCTTGTTTAGTTAACTAGCTATGAACTGATTTAGTTTCCCTAAGTTAGAATAGTGAGCTCTCAGTGGTGATTTTCTCACATTGAGTTAGCATTGGAGTCATTCCAAGTTGGTGAATTTGAATCATACCTAGTATATTCAAATTCTATTTATTTTCATCATCATTGTATTACACAAAGGTTAATGAATAATGATGTAATGTTGTTTTGACCAATTTTTGTCTCTTGGTTGTTCAATTTCACCATGAATGTTTGATTAGTGTACATTGAATTGCTTCCTTCTTAATAATATTCTTTCACAATGAATTCATTCAAGCCTTAGGATCCTAAGATTTGCTAAATTAAAAGAGATAAATAATGAAATGTATCAAAATTAATCAAAATTGAAAATTATACCTGAAACCCAATTGATTTTCTCTCTCGAACAACTCCACTTGTCAACTCCAAAGACCAACTGATTTTCAACCCAACCTTATTTAGAAAGAAATTCTTTCCCCGAAACCCCTGAGTTGTATGAGATCACAAATAATACCCAAATCTAGAAATAGAGATACCACAGACAATATTAGGAAGAAAATTTATCTCTTTCTATCAACACCACTTATGTATAAATTAACCATGCTAAGCTAACCTAAATATCTAGCTTAGAAATTCCTATATATTTAAGCAACATCTAGTTACTCTCCAGTTCTTCCCCGCAATAACTTGTGGGTCCTTTTGGATTTATAATCCTTCAGAGGGGTGACACCTCACCCTCTCATGCATTTTTTTTTTAAATTGAAATATTTTATATTATTCACCACCTTCCCTTGAGGTGGCAACCCATTTTTTTTCATTTTAGTTAATTAAGTAATTTTCCTAATATTCACCACTATCATGTGTCATTTTTAGATAATTTCATATTATTCATGATTCATAATTAAATATTTCACCTTTTTTATTTAAATAATATTAAAGTTAAAATCCCCTCAAAAGTGGGTAAATTTTGGAATAAAATTAATTTGAGGTTTAACTTAGGTGGGCATACCTGGTTGATTTATACCCTTGAATGGTGTTTTTGATAGAGAATGGGGATTCTACACCCTTATTGTGTACCTCTCGATACTTAATAGGAATACACACCCTTACCATATACTTAGGAATCCATGCCCTAGTAGATTCATGGCTCCACAACCCGATCTATTCCATAGATCCAATACTTCGTGCCTTGATATTTCAAATGTTTAGGAATCCTTGACCTAATATTTTCATAGATCTAATATTCCATTTCTTGATATGCCATGGATTCATGACTCTACTCCATAACCTCCATAGATTCTCACCTACTCTGCCTTGAAACTACATATTTCCATCAAGGTACTAGTTGTGAGCTCATACCCATTTGATAGTATTATTTCCCTAGACCTACACACACCATACCCTAATAGATTAAGTGGATCAATTAAAATTCATAGTGAATTGACTTAATCAAATTTTACCCAAATTTGTCTATATCCTCCCTGGTCACTTCATATACAAGCATTGTTGTCCGCCAGTTCTAAGTTCCCTGGCAAATCCTTCTCATTAAAAGGTTAAGAATGCATGATATTATTAATAATGTACCATCAACAAGATCATAGTCAAATATCTGTTCTGCACAACAATGATCTTCCACATGTTACAATCATAAAATCATAATCCATGTCTGCAATGCCCCATATTTTGATGGGACCACTCAACAACATTTAGACCTATATTTTATTACTTTTCTTATATTCTGGTTGTCTCGTTTGACTGAGTAAGCTATGTTTGTGGATTTAGGAACATGCTTATATGGGTTATTTATGCTTTACGTTATCATTTGTATTATTAGTGATGGCAATTGTGTGATTTGCTTCTAGTATGCAAAATTAAATAGATTATAGGGTATGTGGATAGCAATGTACGTTACGATTAAGTGAATGAATGGATACCATGCACACGATGGAATGGTTAACTTGTTAATGTTGACTAATCATTGACAAATTGTTAATTGACTTGGAAACAATGAAAGTCTATGCATTTTTATGTTTGGTTGAGACTAACCCACTAGTTAGAAGGGATAAGTGGAAACTAGATACTTGTTACGATGTGTGGGCTAGTGCAGGTTTATGTAGGAGACTAGGTTGCCAAAACTAGTCATTTGATGACACAAGTCTAATAACCACAATATCAATGCAATGTGATTTTGTATGGGGTGTTGACCCTAATTCAAATAGGAAGGGTGGATGTATTTCCCACCGCATATCCTCCAAAACATGAGGTCATGGGAGGGTTTTTTTGTGTCATACTCCTTAAGTTGTGTGATGATTGCTATTGATTTATTTCTAGGGAAGTCACGTTTATTCAGTCTACATTTCCACTTACAGGTTATATCTAGGGTTAGGTCAATATCATTGATTCTCTGGTGTTATGGAATATGAATAGATAAGAAGTGGAAGATGGAAGTAGATTAAGAAGGATGGAATGATTAGATTAGTAATATTTCAGTTTGGGATTTGAGACGCCAATTTAGTTGTACATGGTTCCTTTCACTTGTAAATTGTATGTCAATTCATTGAACTAAATCTAAGTATAATGCTCAGTAATGTTGATTTGTTGTGACTTAGTTAATAAAATTGCTTGATTTTGTGGGTATTAGATTTTTTTCTTGCATGTGTGGTCATTATTTTATTGTTAGTCATGAACTATGAATTAGAGGTGATGATGGTTTCCTATAGTACATGCACAAGCTATGTGTACACTACACACACACACACACATTGTGCGTGTACACTAGTAATAGTTACAATGTAAATCTATATACATATTGGTGATTCTTGTGTTATCATGTATAGTGGTTGATCAGTGTAATACGATTAACTTATGCTATTAATTATAGTATTAACTTCTTGTTATTTAAATTTGTATTGCGATAGTTAGATTCCATAGTATTAGGCTCATTGACATTAGCTTGTATAAATCATGTAAATTGTAACTTATTAATTGCATCCTTTAATTTTCATCAGTAATTATGTTTACATTAGTAATCTCATTATATTTGTTATTCTAATATATGCATAAACTATTGATTTCATGTCATGTTATAGGTGGACCAATTAATTCTTGCCAAATAATTAATGACATGAGTGATAGTACTGGACTATTAAATAATAAACACATTGAGATATTTTATTATTTACTAATATTTATATTTACGAGAACAAGTAGAGTTAATGTGATAGGCATGCCTTGTTTAGGGGAGTTTGATAGATCATTAAATAGCTACGTGACTTATTATTATTATTTTATTATAGTTTGACCTTCCTAGGGAACTTCTTCATAAGAGAGGAAGGTGGTGAAAATATGGTGATAAAAGAGAATGGATGAAGTGTGGGGGGGGTGCATTTTTCATAGAAGGAAGGAAATAAAGTGGAAGGGGAAAACACTTAAGAAAATTGGATTTGGATACTAAACAAGAGACTAGAGTCTTGGAGAGGAGCTAATCTTGTAGTTACCAAAGTTGTGGGCATGGAGGGATAGTAAACCTCATAGGGTTACTAGAACTAGAATCTTAGATTCTAATTGTATGGAAGGATTAATCCCAGTTTGGGAATGCTTCAACATTGCTAGTTGGTTGGACTACATGGACTACTTGGTTGGACTAAAGGCTAGCTTGTTGCTACAAGATTGCTAATTTGACTAGACATTAAGGTATTCTACCGGGTTTTAATAAGTTAAATGGGATTATTATTGCATATTTAAATGTTATGGACATGTTGTCAAATTACACACACACACACATATCACTAGTGCAAATTGAGAGATTAGTGACCAGGAGACCAAACATTTTGGTCACCACAATTTTTTTCAAGGGATAAATGACCAAAATTTATAAATTTAAGTGGGATAACTAAAAAAGACCAAGATAAATGACCATTTTTGGTCACTTGATAAAACTAAACTAAAAAAGACCAAGATAAATGACCAAATTTGGTCACGAGATATCTAAACTAAAAATGACCACATAACAATTGGTCATTATCTAGTCATTTTTAGTTGTGGATGAGTTCGGCAATGGAAAATTACAATTTTGACAATGAATTTGTACATTTTACTAAATTCTAAGACTATATATGGATTCGAAGATCCCCTATAACATTACAAATTGTAGACCACCTCATGTGTCACAACTCCACTGTTGACACCAAATTAGCTATGACAATGTCCTAACGGTGAGTTATGACTTATATATTTGAAAATAACTATACAAATATACCTATATACATTTGTTTTTAAATATTTTATATAAAAATAATATTAATTATTAAACTATTTGCATTATAAATAAAAAAAATGTTACTAAGTAGTTTTTTACTATATACTCAAAAAAAATATCTTATATATTTATTATAATAATAATAAAATAAAATTTAAAAAACAAAATAAGTTAAACAATTACAAATTTCATTTACCATACCACAAGACACCATATTACACCATATTAGTGTAGTTTAACCATTTAACCATAATAATAATAATAATAATAATAATAATAAAATCAAAATTTAAAAAACAAAATAAGTTAAACAAATACAAATTTTATTTACAATACCACACAACAACATATTAGTGTAGTTTAACAATTTGGGTTTTGGCGCCAACGTGATAGGCGTCCTTCTAAGATTACATTTTACTCAAGCTCAAGGTGATTGTGTTCAAGGCTTCGATGGCACAAGGTATGTTTCAATCTATGGCCATCCTGAGTTTTTCCGCACTACATTTTCGTGATGACGGGGCCATACGCTACTTCAATCCAATGAAATATTCATCTCATATCTTTAGGATGGAGTCCAATTCTAGGGTTTCTGCAATGGAAATCCTGTTATTTTCGAGGGTATTTTTGATGGGGTTCTTGCCCTTTTGTTCAGCAGAAATATGACATTCAGAGATTCGATCCTACGATCGGTCCATCATTCCCTTCGACGAATTCAGGTTCATGCACAGAGGCCGCCTGAAAATATATGTGAAGGATGCCTTGTACAAGGTCATGAAGGAGAATGATATCGACCTGGCTTCCATGGGGTTCTCCCTGAGCACCAAAGATGCCTGGCTTCACGTCCTGCAAGATATGAAACATGGTGAATTTCATTGTGTACTCGAGGGTAATCTCATCACATCCCTTCTTACATTTAAGGATTTGGAGAAATCAATTCCCTTCAACAAAAATTTCAAAGAGATCAAAGCAAACCAGTTTACTCTAGTCTTTTCAAATTGTATCCCTGATGTCGTGGTTTTTATGGACGTAACTACAATTATTTATAATCTTGAGGAGGGCGGTGATGGCACTAGGGATTATCTTTCGGTCGGTGAAACCCTTCTGCAGAAGCTCTATTTTTCAGTCTTTGATATATGTTGTGCTGGCTGGGGTTTGGATTTACGCAGTTGTGAAAAACCGTCTTATGGCCTATCAGATCCATGCATTCATGGCTGCCCTCACCTGTGTGAAAGCCCTAAATCTCCTCTGCGAGGAAAAGGACAAGTATTTCATTAAGGGAATTGGAACAACCCATGGATGGGACATTCTATTTTATTTTTTCAGTGTTTTGAAGGGAATTATGCTTCTTCTTGAAACCCTACCTGCAAGGCAAGGAGAAGAAAGTTCTCATTTTTGTCATTCCCTTGCATGTCTTATCCAATATTTCTACTGTGGTGATCGTTGAGACCAGGTTGTATGCCAAGGATTGGCTTTCCTGGAAGCAGACGTTTCTCCTAGTTGACGTGATCTGTTGTTGTGATGTCTTGTTCCCCATTGTTTGGTCTATAAAGAATTTGCGCGAGGATGCACATACGGACGACAAGGAAGCTGTGAATCTGATTAAGTTGACTCTGTTCATACAGTATTATATTGTGGTGGTCTAATGTATTTACTTCACTCGCATTGTAGTTTATGCTCTGATCACCATAACTGCTTACTGGTAAGCCTGAACTAGTGTCATGGCTGGAGAATTGGAAACCCTTGAGTTCTATGTGTTCATTGGTTACAGGTTCCATCTGATTGCGCCCTATTTTGTGATCGACGATGATGAAGAGGAGGCCATGTCCCAAACATTAAAGCTGGAAGACTACTTTGAGCTGTAAGAAAATGGGGATCTAATGGATCCCTTGGGGTTATGGATTAGGAATTGGATGATGATAGCATTTTGGGTACTAGTTGCTGTGAGAGTGCCAAATAATCTTTGAATTAATCATAGCACATAGGGATTAACAGTGAGGGTTGAATCTGCTTTAAATGAAGCTTGATCTTCTTGGTCTTGTTTCTGGATTGTATGAATAGATCTCGAGGTACATTTCAATAGGCCAATTTAGTCTTGCAATGTTCTTTTGCTTGTTATTTTTGTAATTGGAACAGTATCTCTTTGGTATGATAGGCTAAAATAAAAGTACCTGTGACCTTAGAAATTAGTTCTAAGTTGTTTTGTTTGTATCAAAATGTAAGCAATTTTGTGCCATTTATAATACAAAATATTTTTTTTTGAAAAACAAAATCTATGGTTATCCCAAAATTTTTCAATTTATTGTTTTTGAGTTTATTTGATATTCGAATGATAAAATTTTAGCTCTAAAATTATGAAATTGCTTTAGAAATGGGCTTTTTCGGTTGAATTTGATCACCCCTTTTTTTTAATTAAAATTTGTGTATAACCCTAGAACTTTGAAATTACTTCAGAAATTGCTCAAATGCAAGCTAAAGATGATTCTAACTTGGAAAAAGGATTATCCAAGTTGTCTGGTGAACAAACACTTGTAAAAAAGAGTATGGATAGCCCCTCCATCCGTTTTTAATTGTTAAGGTTTTGGCTTGATTTCTTAATTTTCAATCTATTGTACCTAATTTCCTCCTCTTTCGGTATCTGGTAGGTCTTTTCTTCAGCCGCCAGAGCTTGTGATTTGCTGTGAGAACTTGTGATTTGAAACCTAGTTTGTGTGGTGTTCAACATTTGCAATTAACTAGTAAATATTCTTTCTTCAACTACGAGAGCCCGTGATTTGTTCGGAGAGCATGTTGTTTGAAGGTTTCATATGCCTCCCATGGAGTGCCTTCTTTGTTGTTCTGCATTTGCGGGTAAGAACTCTTTGGAATTTCAAGATCTATAATTTGAGCCATGTTTTACTATTTTATGTTCAGAGCCATGTTTTACTATAATTTGAGCCATATGTTTTATCTATACTTCAATATTCATTCAATAGATATTGATTCCTCAATGAAGTTATTTGTCCCTACTATGAATATACACAAGCTTAAGAAGCATTATGTGCCTGGAAGTGCAGAGTTAAATGCAATCTATATTTTTTGGATAAACGTTCTTTTATTATACAAGGCATCTCATAAAATAACATATTTGAGTATATATTTCATTTAATGCAGTAGTGCAGGGTGCTTATTATTTTCCCTCAAGAATTGGTCTCTTGTATCATGGCTTGAAAAGAGTGAACTCACTTAGGGCACATGTATCCAGGAAGTCTCAACTTTTGGCAATTTTCAAACTTAAAGAGCTTAAGAAGTAGTCTCTTGCCTTTTGCTTTTTAAAAATGAAACACATGAAATTGACAGTGTTGTGATTCCCAATGTACTAACTGAACCTTTCCAAGACAAGTTTATTTGCAATCAGGTAAAGAGAAGGGAGAATATGGAAACGGGTAGTGTACACATCCCAAAACCCAAGATTGGACATGTTATTAACAATTTTATCTGTACAGGTTCAACTTGCAATGTTTGTTTATTGGGTGGTTTCAGTGTATCATTGTCAGCTTGTTGTTGTAATTGCATTTTCTAGCCACTAAATTCTTAACTTTCTCTCTTTCCTTGTCTCCATGTTGCTATCCATGTATTAATTAGAATTTCCATGGAATTCTCTTCAATTTTTTGAAAAAGATCTCATATCTTGTTTTGTGGTCTGCTTATATATTGTTGCTTCTCATCAATGAAAAGCCCTTGTTGTTTATCAACGATTGATTTCTGGCAATTACATGGTGACCCTTGCACATAGTGAGGATTCTTGCTTGTTGTGTTTCATTGTGTGGGTTTTATGTTGAAATGGGACATGTGGAACTGTTGATCCAAGATTGCACTGTCACAATGGTCTGGTTTTTTCCAAACCTCTTATGTTAAATCCAGGCATTACTTTCAATTAAAAGTTGGTTTCTTCTTGAGATGCATTCCAGGCTTGACCAAAGGAACTCATGGAGAATCCAAGTTCATTTGATGCCACTATGAAGTCAAAGGATTGTCACAATATGTTTTAATTGTGTTCAAATTCTCTAGTATGCTTGTGTATTATGGGTTGTGTTGTATGTCCCTATCTCTTTTCTATCATCGACTGCCATTGCCAAGCTTATGAAACTCTAAATTGTGTTTTTGGCCTCATGTAAATGCTGTGAAATTGGGGAAACTTGGTTTCTTATGTGTCTTTTTCATAAAAAAGGTCTTTGCCTCCTTGGGAACTTGTTCTGTTCACCATTCTTTTCTCTTTTGCATCTTATTGGAAGAAGCCAAGAATCTATTAAAGGCATAGTAGGTGCAGCAGGAGGGCATCTGTTTTCTCAGGTGCATCTCAATCTCACGGTCATGTGTAAATGAATACACAAGGACACCAAAATGGTTCTGTTTACTTCTCTGTGTTTTATTTTCAAACATTGGTTTTGTGCATTCCCAAATCAAGAAGAGAAAAAAAAATCTACAGCATTTGTCCTCCAAATCTGTGCTTATACTAAATAGTTGGGTCAAATATTTTATCCTTGTGCTTAAGATTTGCTTGATGCAATAGGAGCTACATTGTTTGATTTCGACCCACAGAAGAATTACTCTTTTTATGTTGTTATTGTATAGTAAAATACAATGAACTATAGATGTTGGTAGTTGGTATTTTTGTTCATTCATCTTGGTGTTTTGTTTCATGGGTTTTGTACTCTAGTATGCCTCAATGTGTGGAGTTCAGTCAAATGTTTTGGTTGGTTCTTCCCTCTAGTATGCTTCAATGTGTGGAGCTTAGTCAAACGTTTTTGTTTGTTTCTGCACTTATGTATATGTTGTTTGCAGTGGATGCTTTTAAATTTTCAATCAGCTATAAGTGTCACAAATTAACTTTTAGCCTTTCGTTTTCATTTCTGTGCCCTGGTATTTCCAAAAATTAATCCAATTGAAGTGCCATTGCCATATTAGGAATTATTATTAATACCAATGTTAGTTTCACCTATAAATGTTTGAGCAAATGTTCCATCGCTTGCTATGCCTACATACCAAAAACTTGGTGGTAGTTATGTGAATGTTCAAACAAAGCCTCGGTATTATTACCACCAATTTTAGGTGCAACATTTACAAACGTGAGTATATTTTTGTCCCGAGGGTTGAATGTTTCATTCCTTGCCATGCCTGCATGGAAAAGCATTCCAAAATGTAATGACAGGTACATGCATGCTCAAGCGAAGGCTGGCCAGGTTGTGATTCAGTGAGAATATATCTTTAACCTTTTATGGACTCTGCGAGAGGATTGTAGTTTGTCTTGCAATTAGAGCTGCATTTTTTTCAGGCAATATAAAATCTTGTCAAGTTTGTCACAAGGTGTAAAATTACCACTTAGCTCACATAGATTGGGTTGAGAACTTTCCATGAGTGTGCAAGTCTAAATTTTTTTCAGGTTTTTAAGGAGCTTACAGTTCATGTTCTTTGCTTTTTGTCTTGAAATATCACCTTGCAAAACAACTATTTTTTCAGAGTGATCATGGGTATCCAATATAAAGCAGTAAATACTATTTCCTTTTTTATTTTTTTAATTTATGTTCGACTCAGATTGGCTCCATCATAAACTTAATTGTTATATTGTTTTAATAAATTTCATAGGTGGGTTAATGTAGTAGGCTTGAACAGGAAATCTCTCAGTGCGACTCAAACTATGGAGGTTTTTTGGAAATTCACATTACATTATTACAATGGTAGGAATGCATGTTTGCTAAAATATATTCTCTTTGGTTGATGATTGATACGGACTAGTTATTATATTGGCATCATTGACAAATTCTAGTACAATTTTCTGTGTTGGTATTTAAGTTATTAGATGACTGGTGGAAGAGATTTAAAACATAGATCACTCCTGGATGATTTTACATTTAATGGAAATAGACAAACAACTTACCTTAATAAAACTATGTTGACTTTACAATTAATGGAAATAGACAAACTACCTTAAGAAAAATACGTTGACTGATATCACATCCAAGATATCTGAAAGAGTAGTATTTACCAAATATGAGTGAAAGTGACAATGCTAGTGAGAAGGGAGATTATAATTGAAGTGCTAAGAATAGTGTTTGCAGAGTCAGCAATATTAGTGGGTACAATGAGGAAAACACTTGTTGTAGTAGTTTAAATAGTCAACCGGCCTTGCAATGATTTAAGATGGGAAGCCATACATTCAATTAAGACAAGAGATGGAATTGTAGGGTTGATGCTTTTTAGATTTCTCAAGAGGTTAGTGTGTGGTGAAATAGATAGTGTTTATCTATATGAGTTGAGTAGTTTGAAATGCAATTCTGCGATGAAGGTGATGGAAAAATGTTCTCTGAAAATTGTGAAAGGGAAATTCTAGTCTTTGGATCATCCTTTTCGTTGGACAATATTTCATAACTAGACATGAGAACTTTTTTTTCTCAAAGAGTTTGTCTCTCTTTGAGACAGACAAGTTTTCCTTTTCAAATAACTTAAGAGGCTAGTGTGTGTTGATATAGGTAAGTACTTATCTTTATGAGTCGAGAATTATAAATTACAATTCTATGATGAATGTGAGGTACAAAGGTTCTCTGGCAAGTTTGAAAGAGATATTCTACAATCTCTGGATCATCATTTTCATTGGAAAGCACCTTTTTTCAACAAGGAGCTTGGTTGTCTCAAATCTTTGTTAGGAAGATGCTTGTTACATCTCTATCTTATATAGGTCAATTCCATGGTAAAAATTCGAGTAAAAGGATGTTATTTTCAATCAATTGACCACTGATAGTTGTCAAATTTCTGTGTTTTCCATATATAAATATCAATTATAACTTATAGTTGAATATATAGTAATATCATTGTTTTGGGTTATCTTTATTTTGTTAATCTCTTGCCTTTGGTGGCTCTGCACTTTTTTTTCTTGAAACTCATTCTAAATAGAGTCTTTACTACCTGTATATTTGTGAAATAAGAAATTATATTGTGTATCTATTTGCACAAATAAGAGCAGGTCAAAACTGCTCCAACGATTGGAAAACTTGCCCACAAGCTGCTTACAGTCCTTAAGTGAAAATGAATAGTGAACTAAGAAAAGGATGAGATTTCATTTGGAACCAAGTTTCTATTGTTTGTAATCTCTTTAAACACTGAAATCATTTTTCAAAATTTTTATTTGGATTTTAATGGGGACATGGCCAAATTCCTTGCTTCACCATCCATTTTCCCTGGCCATGTGTCCACCTTCCTACCCTTGCATTTACAAAAGCATTTACCAAAAGAAACTGTTTTTCTATCAGTGTTGAGAGTTGAAAATAAACAAGTAGGTTCTTGAACTGTTTTTTTTTCTTCTTTCTTTTTTCGGTATGAAAGGAATAATCTATTTCTATATTAACCCTTCTATTTCTATATTAACCCTCCTGAAGGAGTTATCAGAATATGTACAAAAAGTTGGCATAATTCCTTCACCACTTCTTATTATGGCCTGTAAGTACTTGCCCAAAAAACTCCCAGAGTAAACAAAATTGGAATGATAGATGTCGTTATCATATACATATCTATCTATGTATAACATACCATCTAAAAACGACTAAGCTTTCTTCATATTTAAGTTTCAAAGATATACACAATTGTGACAGAATTAATAAAACCGACCCTACTTGCTTGCTGGTGCTAAATGGTCATTTGTCGGTTGATTTGATGTATTTTTCTCACTCATGTCCTGGGCTGCCTCTGCTTCATTGTAGACCAATGATTTATTCTTGATCATGTCCTTTACCAGCATGTCTAGATTTTGTAGTATATTACTCTTGAACTCCAAATCCATATCATCCTGGCCACAATGTAGTCCAGATTCTAGAGTCTGAATCTACTTTGTTGCTATTGTGTGTGGACCTCTATTTTCCAATTCATTTTCTCCTCATCCATCAGTAGTTGTGCATTTTTAACTCAGTTTCTTATTTCACAATTAGTGGAATCTTGGTCATCCCCAGTTTTCTATGATAGCAGTCCCTTGTGTTGAAAGGGTTGGTGACTAGAGGCTGTCATCCCCTTGCTCCTTAAGGTTCATTCTTGGCTTGGATTTCCACCCTTTTTTAGGGTCGACCATGTCTTCATTGTTCTTAGGGTTCTGTCATCATGTTGCACTCTATCTTGACAATTTTCTTTGTGATTTCTAGGTGGAAGGTGGATTATAGACAAATCATCCTCCCTCCCTGAACTAAGGCATACTTCTACATATATAGAATTGGTTCGTGATGTACTAATTACTAAAGTAGTGTTTGGACGGTAATGGGATTGGGACAAGTAGAAGGTCTCCCAGTCAAGTTTCTGATAACATCAATCATAACATTTCTAAACTCTTGTTCTTATATTTTTAATCCAATTGTCCACTTCAAGGTAAGAGCATGATGCTTAGTTAAATGATTTCAAATCCTTGGGTGATTTGAAATCTTTTGCACAAAGGAATTCTGATAGCTAGGACCAAAAAAATACAAAGGGTATTACTATGTAGTTATCATTGATCTTCAACAATTACCAGTGTATAGGATTCATTGACCGATTACTAGCTTCCACTATCATGTTCTTGTATAGAGATAAAAGCTATTCAGTCATCAGGTTCTCTAATAGATTTCAAACTTCTTTTACTACATTATGGTCAATAAACTAGGGATTACATAGTTTGGGTTACTTTTTTCGCATATGATACATAATAGATATGAACCTTATTTACTAACAACACAACATCATAATCATTAATCTCAGTCTATGATATGCATAATTGAATATAATGGATACCTTGGTATTTCCTTCAGTCTGAAACCCTAACACCTGCATTCCCAATATGCATGAAAGCAAAGTATAGATTTGGGAAATAAAGAATGCATAAATGATGATGAGAAATTATTGTTCATTCAATGTGCAATATTGTGGCATGTTTCCAATTGAAATTGAGGTAAAAAAATACAAACCTGGAACAATATGGTCTACTGCAGCTTCTTCAAAAACTTCTGTGGGTTAAGGAACTTTATTTTAAGAAAATTGTCCATGTAAATCCCCTATAGAGAGAAGGGTCTCAAAACAGCTTAGTGTTATATTTACATGGAAAACCATTCATCCAACCAACTTGTCTAGTATTATTGCATTTAGTCTGAATCCCTAACACCTGCATTCCAAATATGTAGGAAAACAGAGTATAGATTTGGAAAATAAAGACTGCATGATGATGAGAAATTATTGTTCCTTCAACATGCAAGATTGTGGCATGTTTCCAATTGAAACCAAGGGAAAAAAATCCCAACCTGGAACAGTATGGTCTATTGCAGCTACTTCAAAAATTTATGTGGGTTAAGGAACTTGGTTTTAAGTAAATTCTCCATGTAAATATCCTACAGAGAAGGGTCACAAAGTAGTTGAGTGTTATCTTTACATGGAAAACCATTCTCTCTACCTACTTGTTTGGTATGATTACATGTCATTTAATGGATTAGTCAAACCACATTTAGTTCTTCCCTGGATAAGATAAAAGTCAAGAAGTATCATCAATACTGCATGTAGCCAACATAATTTACTTTCCAATCTATCAATATTTAGGGGACCTTTTAGTTGTATGTAAACACTTGATAAAATCCTGGATGAACTATGTGAACAGATTCTCCATGGTTCGTGTGGATCCATTTCAAATGGGTTAAACCTTTGTACATGGTTTTTCGATTGTGGCAAATTCTGAGTCATGATCATTAGACTGTTTGTTTAGGGGTAGCTCAACACTAATTTTCATACTTCAAATAAAATGTAAAAGGATTTACATAATTCAAATTTAATGTGGCAATTATGTTATTATTGACTTCATTTTTGTAGGAATTCCAAGCTAAATCCCTAGATATTATTGCCAGTAGTTCCATGTAGGTTCAACACAATTTAGTACAAATGATTCAACTTAAATATCAAGTTGTTAGGCTTTGCACTAATATTTGAATGAAAGAACTCAAAGCATGTTATCCATTCCTAAGTATTTTATTCTGATTTCATTATGTATATAGACACATGTATTGTCCCCACCATTTGAATTGATAAAGAAAAGTATGAGGAAATCTGAAATAAGACGGACTAAATCTCTTCATGAATGTGTCTAAATTTCTTGGGTGATTGATTTCTAGATTGCAAGTGTGAATTTTCTCATGAAGCATTATAATGCAACATCTCTATATTACTTTTCATCAATGTGCATATGGATTCTTTCTTGGTTTCATGTTATTCTTTTGATATAGTTCTTTAGTAATATGCATATATTGTTGGCATAGTTGTTTGTTTTGTTGGTTTGAATATGTACACGAAGTTTCAGTTTTCATTAGCCATTTACATTCTTGTAGAAATTAAGTGGTTGATTAATGGGGATACTATTCAATATTAGAGTACATAAGATCTTTTATGCCATCCCTTTTGATAGTTAGGCTAGTTCTTAATTATGTTTTAACTTTTTTCTGGTTTTATACTATTAGTGAAATTTAAATGAATAATGTTGTTCGAGTCCAGAGGGTTGACAAGTTCATCAGATTGACTACTCTCCATGTCTATAATTTGTTACTGACAAGAATTGTTTAATATAGAGGTTTCTTAGGATTTCACTTTATACTAGTCAAGTTGTTTATAGGTTGCATTGGATGTTATTTTTTGGTGTACCAGTGGTACTATCTGCTATTTATATATATATTTTTGTCTCGAGAGAGATGATGAAAATTAATGTGATTGGTCAGGTTTATTAGGGACGATTGCTCCATGCTTGCTGTATGGTAGAAATGTGGAAAGGCTGAGCTCAATTTCAGGGACATTTGGCAGTCATTGCTTGCCATACAGTAGTATTTATCTCCTTGGCAATTTTCTCTTTGGATGTAACTGTTTGGTTCCTTGGTTTTCATATCCTAGCCGTACAACTATTTGCAGGAATTTTAATTTGGAGGTAATCTCTCTTCTTATCAGCCTTTTCCTCATATGCTTACCTGGTGAAATATTAAGGATTTCAATAGCTGAATACCAAGCAAGAATTATAAATTTCCTCATTGTGGATTATTTCCTCAGGCCTTCGAGTGATGTAAGATGAAACTAAAGGAGTAATTAAAGTCTTTGTATGAAGAGATGGTTTCAATTATGAGTGGCCTCTACAATTGACCAGAAGGAGATGCATGCTTCTTCCAACATCACAAAGGGTGGTTTGGAATTTGTGGCCACTAGTGCATTCAGTGGTATGTAAAAACAGTAATTTTGCCTCCTCTCCTATCCCTGAATTCTGCAGTTTGTTGCTAGATCTTTTGTGTGGTTGATTTGGAACTGGGTCTCCAAGAGGTTCATATGCCAGTATTTTTTGTTTTGGCGCTATATCCAGTTATCAGTGGGTGGTTTGGGCTCCTCTCATTGGTTAGTTCTCTGTGTGTATTAAAGAAGGTGTGTGGTTTTGTTGCTCTGGTTTCTCTGTTAAAATTACAAATTGTCATTGTTGTAAGGATTGCTACATTCTGTGTGAAATAGAAGAGTTAGAGTGTTGTCTCAAGTGGTGTCAAAAGGAAACCACAGAGGCAGTGTAGTGTATTGAATAGGACTAACAGGTGGAATCTCTGGATGGACCAGTTTTCCCTGCACGTCTTGAAGGAAAATAATATCCATGATAACCGTGCAATCGATGCAGCAATAAGTATTATGGAGCTCCACAAATGGGAGATAGAAGTATATGCTTTCATGGATGTGTATAAAGAGAAGCAATTGGAACCCAATGTGCAGATACAGACTCTTCAGAAACAAGTGGGTCAGCTGATGGCCCTTCTTAGGGAAGCAAATAGAATCTTAGGAAGATTTTTTCTTTGTTGATCTCCATTCCAGTAGCATGGCAAAAGAATTATAGAATATTGGCAAATACTTTTGCTTCTTTTGTGGAGCCATTTCAATAAAGAAGGTCTTCCACAAACATGATATGGGTAACTAGGCAAGACTGGGATGTCTTTATACATAACAGGATCCCATTAGAGGCCTTTGCATGTATCAGTTTACTAAGCGCTTCAGTGTCTAGAAAGAATAACAGTGGAGAGAGGGCACAACCTTTCCTGAGGCTTCTGGAGGCAATAAAAAAGTGTGAAGTTGAGCCATTAACTAGAATAGCAAAAGTGGCTGAGGAAAAACAGGTCTCCATCCATCTTAATGAAACACCATTGAAACCCCACCTAAAGAAGTAGGAGTCTGAGGTAGAGCCAATTAACTTTCTCAAATGCTTTGGATAGGTTATCTTTGTAATCAAAGTCTGTTTGTTGCCTTGAAAAAGTGAAGGAATTTTTGGTTTGTCCCTATGGCATCTTGAATGTCCCTCTTAAGTAGGAAACCCATATTTTCTCTCGAGATATGTTTGGAAATATGGGGCTTGATTCTAGTGGCAATGGTGCTAGAAATGAATTTAATTTTTATACACACTATTGCAAAGGGAAATCAGATGTAATTGATCAAATGATTGAGGATCATTTACCTTTGGTATTAGAGCGATGAATATTGTGTTGAGATCAAGCTATATTGTCCCAACAACAATATAGCAGAGGATGATAGTCACATGTATGATTACATGAAGGTGTTTGATAAACCATTATGGGTGTGAGAAACCTATCTCAACCTAAGGCTAAAAAAACCTTGAAATGCTTCCCTAATAGTCTATCAAGTTGTTACCTTAACACCCTTCCTTATCTTTCCAATTTTGTCCTGGATGATGCATTGGGTGGAATGTACTGCTGCAATATTGCTCCATTCGTCGTTGGATAGGGCTGATGTAATAACCATCTTGAATATTAGTAAAGAGAAAAATCCAGCAGTGGTTAAACTAGTGCTTTAGCCCCCAACAATGATGAACTCATATCGTGATCGAATGGTGCACAAGCCTCCTTCGACAAACTTCTCTGTTTACTTCTGCCAAGAACCTTTTATCAGGAACAAAATCATCAGGTACATCCGGACCCCAGGTTGCAAGGTTTTTCTACTGATGAATTTCAGGCTTTTATTTTCTACGCTTTTTCCAAGCTTTAGTACTGCATCCACGCCATTGTAATTCGATATATAATATTTACTATTTTATTATTTAGGCACAAAGAACTGTAGTATAAGAGGAATAAGAGTTTGAGAAGGCACCCTTCTTATTTACAATTAAGCCTGCCCCTTTAGGGCTTCAACGAAGTTCATTCCAAATTAATAGAGCCCTAAACGGAGCGGTATATACTATATATATATATATATATATATATATATATATGCATTCCATCTACCAGAGTGTCCAAGGCAGGGAAGCTGTGATCATTCATGACACCTATTTCAATGAGTTGTCTTAAAAAAATTGCATAACAGATAAGTGTAATCTTTTTGTTTTTTTCTAGGTAAATAGGAGTTTTTTATAGTCAGAAAGGTTTTGAAAATATACAAAATGAGGGTTTAGTTTTGTCATTCTTGTATATATGATAAAGAAAATCCTGGAGTTATTTCTAGTTTCAAAGATGATCTTGATATGTTATATATCCATTCTTAAGACTATTATGGGCGTTCTTGAAAACTTAAAGCTCTAGTATAACTTGCAATGCTACATGCATAATTTATCTTTTTTTTTAATTTTTTTCCAGTATGACAACAATATGACAACAATTTTTGAGGTGCATAAAAGCATCAACAGAGAAACAAAAATTTAGATGTGAGGTTCTGAACTTGAATACTATTATTTGACTATCATTTAAATTTTTTCTTTCGCCTCCCATCTCAATTATTATTTTTACTATTGTTTTTTCTTCCCTTTACTGTTGAGTTATTCTCTTGATTTCCAATTGATAGGGCAGCGTTAACCCTTCTTTTCCCAAAAATAAAATGTTTTTTTCTTGGGTCTGTGTGTCTATGGGATATGTTTTCAGGGATGGATCTTGGCCGTTTCCCCTTGCTGAAGCAGATCCTACCAAATCTTTTCCAGTGATCCACTTTTACAGCTTGCCTATAGGCTATAACACAGGTCTCATATCTAGCTTAGCAGTAGCAATTGTTGGGCTTGAGCCATGACTGAAAATTTTCATTTTCTTCTGGTGAATTATGAATAAGGTTTGTTTGAATTAAATTTGTATTGTGTTTACATTTGAATTTTTGGTTTGGAATTTTTTCATTTTGATTCCCCTAGGTAATTGTTTAAAAATTGGGACAGTCCACCATAAATGCCATATAGTCCCCAGGATTTCCCGACAACATGAGAAATCAAGATTTTACTTGACTAAAATGTGAGTAGGGATTTGTTTGGTTAATTGTTTTTTTTGTTCAAATTGGAAACACGGGCTTGAGTTTTGTTTATATCAAAAATGTTTGCATATTTATCCCTGAACTTGATTCTGGATATTTCCTCAATGATTTTTGTTTTTTCCATGTTTGGAAGTAGCGCTTGCTTTGGTTAATTGTTTACTCAGTTCGAATTGGAATTTGAGTTTAAATTTTGTGCATGTTAAAAATATCTGCATTCTTTTCAATGATCTTGCTACTGTATTTTATTTTTATTTTTTCCTGATATGTGCACACAACAGTGATACAAATACTGAGCACACAACATCAATACAAATACTCACATACAAGAATGGAAACCCAAAGAGGGAGAGCAAGCATGCAAGTAGAAAGGATATTGGTGCAATGTCTCATCTTTTCCACATTTTGAAATATACATGCTTTTTCATTGGACATGTAATTTATACTTGTACTTTTAGTTTTGGTATATGTGAACAAAAACTAATCAATATTTTTCTGATTGTATAAATTTCGTAGTCTTGTCAATCTAGTTTGTTTTATAAATCACATATTTTCCTTGCTGAGCAGATCAAAAGCTAATTCTCCACCACATGACATCTTGTTGAAGATGAAAAGTGAGTTGACATTCAAAGAACGAGCTGACCAAAGCACCATTTTTGTCTTCAAGCTAGGGTTGTCTAGAATGCAACCTTGTCTATTAATGAATGGTCTTGTATATGGATCCCGCCAAGTATTTACTATTTAGCTTTTGTATTAGGTACATACATATGATATTGATAATTTGCTAAGACAATTAAGCTAGAAAGGAACGCATATATGGATGTCCTCTAATTTCATATTCACCATGTTTGATGTTCTATACCACTTTTTATTTTTATTTTTTCTTCTCGAACTATAAATCATAGGGAAACCCACAAGACACTTCCCTCACTCTGAGGATGGTGCCCATAGGGTAAACTGCATTATGTAGAAGCTTGAGGATTTTCCAACAATCTGATGATGATCATGATATTCAAGAATTGGCTCAGAAGAGAATCATGTCACAATGTGGGATTTGAATCTGGGTGGGGAGGACAACAATTATCATTGCAACCACTTAGGCTAGGCCCACTTGATAGAGTCCAGACTACATCGCTTATTGTAGTTTCTGGTTGAAAATTCACTGTAGCATCAATTAATTTTTTGTGTTGACATGAATAGTAGTATAAGGTTCTTCAGAGCTTGATCTTTTGGAAATTACTCTTGGAATATACTTAATATAGATTATGTTTTGGTACTTGGATGAAGTTAACTTATGATTTATAAATTAAATTTTAATTTTATTTTATGCACATTTGTTTTAAACTGAAGAATATTTCATGGTATAGGCACAAGATGCAGCCTTACAGGCTATGAATGAGGATCTTATGAAACTTTAGGAAGGGGTGTATTATGGACATATTAATTCCTGTATAGATATTCTAGAAAAGTTCCTTTCAGAGAGTGGTCATCCTAGATACAATCCACATGTAAGTAGAGGATGTGAAATATTTTTGTCAAACTAAGCTAAAGTTTAGATATTGTTAAATTTTGTCAAACCAAACTAATTTTTAGATAATTTCAATCATGTCAAATTGGATTGCAAATTTAGTTTTCTGTCTACATTTTTTTCTTATTCGTTGAGCAGTTTGAATTTTTTACCCTGTGGGAAGATTATTCGTGAAGGAAAGGATCATCAAAAGTGTGTGTCCCTTGCTACATCACTTTTGAAGAAGGATTCGGTGATGGTGAAACTTCAATATTTGCATTCTCCAGAAAGTAAGCTATGGTTATACTTCACTTATTTATGTTGGACAGTTATGAAGGGGTATTTTTGCATAGAGGGAAGTAGTCATTCAAATGAGGCTGATTAATTTGGTATGTGATTGATTATCTATCTGATATAGCTGAATACGACATGAATCCAGTTACCCATGTTCTCGTTGTTGATCTTACCTCAAAGGGAGGGCTGAAATTTCTTCGTCATGGAATTCACTATCTTGTAAGCTTGTCTTATACAAGTTCAACTTCAAATTATGGGTTTAGCACAGTTTCATTATGAACTAGTCAAACATAATCTTGAATTTCTCTTTCTTGCATGTTTTAAGGATTTGGCCCTTGACTGAATTTATGAACTATTTGCAGTTAGATGGAACCAAAAGGGCGTGTATTGGAATATTATATAACATCGATAGTCCAGTTTCATTTTCTCAAGGATCTCCTTGCTTGCTTCTTGTCAAGGTTATTGATTTTATTGCATCCTCTTTCAAGTGAGCATGAGATAAATAGAGATCTTGCCATTCTTTGTTCATTTAGTCTTTTTAGTGTCTAAAGTACCATTTCTAGAAATTTGATACATTCTATGATATCAAATTTCAATACATGTTTACTTGTCTTATATATAATATATCATAAGCCAGGTACCGTGCTAAGGTTTTATAGTTTCTAAACCAGTTAATTATTTGGTATGAAATTTTATATATATATATTATCTTTGCTTTTAATTTATTAAGTAAAAGAAACATCCATAAAAATCAAATACAAAAACATAAAATTATAGAGTTAGTTTGCATGGTTTTTAATTGCTTAGTTGTTGCTAGATAAAATTTATTTCAATTGATATTGTTAACTTATATTACTAACACCCATCATTAGGATGGGTGTTACAATGTCATTAACTAGATGCAAAAAAATTACACATAACATGTTATTGATCAAAATTAATCTGATCTAGATAAACAGACACATAAGTACACATAAGTAGAGACGTGACTATGTATATAATTATACAAATATATACAAGTGTTCACCATTCAATTGACCCAACCAAGTCCATAACATATATCTCTAGCATACACAATCCATAAAAAAATCATCCTCTTCGGGTGTCACAAAACTATACTAGCAAAAATGGGACACTACATACTCCTATTGGGCTAAACTTGGCCAAAGATTAATTAGACAAAAAAAAGAAACTCTAGACACACACTAGTTGCATCCTCCCATGTAGCAGAATTAGGATTGTACATGTCCCATTGGAACTTTACTTGGTTTACCATGTGACTTATGAGATTCCAAGTGTGAATGATCAAATATATATCCAGTTTGGATTTCAAGTTAATACACTTTTATACCATCATAAAACCACAATCCATTTCAAGTCACTAACCATAAAAAAGTTTCAACACTCACAAGGTATCAACCAACAATGGACTATGCAAACACTTAGCTACCAAGACTTGTGTCAAACATACTTACTATGTAAATCAATCATAATATGATAAAATTAATATATTTAATAGGTTTAACAACAAACCTTCAATAGTTACTCAAATCTTTTATGGTACATACTATAGTCACATCTATAACAACAACCCTTATAATTTAGCTTTGTATTCATACATTCATGGTCAGAAAATTATTTTCTATGCTCACCTAGACATGATATAAAATACCTGACTACAAAATAAAGTGCTTGGCATTCAACATATGTTTCCATGTCCTTGACACTTAAATAGCAGTAGTTCAGTTCATAAGGTATGTAACTACATCATGAACTATTTGGCATTGTCCTTCATAAAAATGTTTATATTGAAAAATGGTTAAGTAATCTACACAATTTTTCAAGAGGTTATATTTGCATCCACATCCCTAAATTGCAGCAAGAAGTGGAATATGAAATGGATCGGGTTTTAACATTAAAATTAACATGTATAAATCACCGAAGTATCCATCCTTATGATGGTTAACATGCTTTCATTGGTTACTAGAGTTTCACTCCAAATGATTTGAATAATATTATTGGTATTACTAGCTACACTTGTAGGGGTTTTAACAGTACAATGATCATACCCAAGGTGCACATTAACATTTACAACTACCCAATGGGAATCATTAATAATTATGCACATGCCCACTATGACATTTATTATACCAATAGAGATTGGTAGTAAGAGCAGGGTCATGTTTTCACCAAACACATGTAAATTTTTTACCCAATTGGACACTCATGCTTGGATACATATATCCATCACAAATCTTACATATACCACTTAAAATGGAATGGGTATCTAAAACCCATACCTACAACAAGATATGTTTGGAGGAATCCATCTCATATAATTTCCCCAATGCAATATATGAGATAAACTCATGCAAACTTTGACAAGTTTGAGAAGTTTGAAGAATTAAGCATAAGTTAAAACTTTACTTAACATGGCGACTCTACAAAATAAATTATGGATTTCACTTGGTCTAAAAAATAATAAGAATAATAACAAAAAATACTCAAATATGTGTATCATATTTTCATTTTATATCATATACAAAAATGCATCATGGCAAAGACAAACATAATTTGAGCCTAAACCAAATCTTCAAACTCTTTTGACTTCATTGAATCATCTAAGCACTAACGAACTATGCCCAAAATTTTAAAATGGATTTTGGATGCTAAATCAATACATGGGTTTCAGTAAATTATCCAATGTTTGTTGGGATCTCAAAAGAGGCCAACAAAATGGTTTACAAAGAAATGCCAAATTCTGGATGAAAGACAAATACCATTCTAGTTCTACCCATATCCACAAGCTCTTTGGTATGAATGTCTCACACAAGGTTACCTTTTTATAGTTAAGGATTCATATTCTCCTAAGGCCGAATCTAGTAGTAGAGATAGTTTAGACATGCAAATGCTTCTTTTAAATGTGAACTAGCCACTAAGACAATTGTCCAAGAGGAAATTTGTATAAAGAAATCCATTAGAGGGGAAACTTCAAACACATACAAAATATTTTTTTCGAAATGAGTTGGGTAACAAGATAACATAATAGAAGGAATTTCCTAGTAGGAAATACCCAAAGAAAAACAAAAGAATAACTATAGAAATGCAAATAAACCTCAAGTGAATCCCTATTCCATTTGAGGTCAAAACCACTCTGATTCATACCAATGTGCAGTAGAAAAGCAACTAAATAAGGTTTGGCCATATGAAAAAGAAAGTATTTCCACAACATTGCAAGCATAAGCAAATTACCTAAAACCTCTTTAGTGTTAAAGGTGTTGGAATTCACCAAACTAATCCACATATAACAAAACAAAAACAAAAAAAACAAGTTCCTTTCATATTCAATATCTAAACCACACATTTTACTTTGTGTTTTCAGAAACAAGATTAAATATTACCTTGGCTTGAGCTAAAGAATTCACAATGGACCCATTGGATGAAACTAATAGTAACCATATTACTAAGATCTCATCTAAGGATACTTAAAAATTTTCAAAGGCAATTTTACAAGAATTCAATGTTCAATTGTTTTATATAATCATATTAGTTGCATAAATTATGCAACAATACTAATTCATCAAGAATGAGATCTCACTCCTCTTCAATATTTCTTTCAAATAATATCACAAGCACACATTATTATTAGTAAAGAAGAACTTAAAATTAATTTTCTATTAATTTCATATCTATTATCTAAGTTCCATCCACATAAGATATTTTTATCTCTAAACGTACTATTCTTTTAATCCTCACAAGACAACCAAGTTTCAAAAAATTCACGGAACAAGTTCATGTACAATATGAATTGTTAACCTTATCACCCACACAATTATATTTTAAAGAAATACATAGATACAACCCTCAAATTTTATCTAAATAATTTAACTAACTACAACTCAACCAATGTTAAATGGTGGTATATACAACTAATACATTGCAAAGAAGACTACTCTATCTTTTCTTAACACAACTATATGAAATCTCCTTTAAATGTGCTAGA
Source organism: Pseudotsuga menziesii (assembly GCA_001517045.1). Classification (NCBI taxonomy): domain Eukaryota; kingdom Viridiplantae; phylum Streptophyta; class Pinopsida; order Pinales; family Pinaceae; genus Pseudotsuga; species Pseudotsuga menziesii. The sequence continues at coordinate 297,637 of LPNX010973427.1, forward strand.
TTTAATTCTTCTTAAGCCCACATGAAAGTTAAACCATCAAATCTTCAAAATATTTGTTTCATAATTTCAAGAATTTCAAAATCAACTTAATTTTACATCAATCAAGCACACACACAAAAAAATACAAGAGTATAAATAACCAATGGTTGCTGACTACTTTATCCCAATGATGAAACTATTCCAAAAAGTTCATGACTCAACTTCATATCACCCAATGGTATTCAGTATATAAATCCTAGTTTTCCTTACTTGTAAATAATGTAAATGGTGCATTTAGATCTCAAACAAATTCATGTTATGATTTTTTATTCCACTTGATGTCAAGTACATAAAATCAACCCTTCTTAATCATGTCCATGAGGTTTCATCAAAGTAATTTCTTCATTATAGGAATAATTACTTAACTCATGGATATATGGTAGCATGGATTTTACTCCAATACTTACATAGCAAAACACAACCTTCAAACTTGATGTACAATGGTTTCCATAGCCATTCACACATACAAATCATATAATCCTCTTCTTTACTAAGTGGGGAATACCACAACCTAGTATTTGAGTAATTTCAAGTTGTATGATAAAAAACACCAACCCAAAATGAATAATTAACAAGAACACAAACTTAATTGAAGAAATCATAGGGGTTCAATTCTTTATAATCATTAAGAATATATTCACAATTAATATTGTAACTCTTTAATTTTATTCCATTCTTTACTTGTGAACCTACATTCACAATTAAAAATGGCACAACTCAAAATAACTTTCATTAAGTTCCATCTAGCATAAGATAATTAAAGAGTGAAATTTAACATGAAGAAATCAATAATCACATTAATTGCATCTCAACCTCTCACTTCATAGACACGACCAATGCACACAACTCATATTAATTCCTGATTTTTCTTGGTATGTGTGATTTCTGCTAGTAAAGATAGTTATTTAACCCATAACACGTCGATAATGATGCATTCACCATATAAGAAACCACACATATACTCCACATATATCCATTACCCATCCAAACCATTCACAAACTTGGGTTTACCCCAAAGTACTCAAGAATTTCCTTTCATAGCATATCTTTAAGTCCTTTAATATTTTTTCTTAACAAAATACAAAGAATGTAAGGAAGTATTCATTTTTTCGAACAAGTTCCTAAATGAATCAATCTAATAGTAACAAAATAATAGCACATGGAACAAACATACATCCAAGTCAACATACACAAAAATTCAACATGCATGCAAAATCGACATTCATAGATCAATCTACCGACAAGCATGTAGGCCCATTAAGCCCTAGTGGTGTGGCTTGATTTGATATCATATATAAGGTCCTACTTTGGTGCAGGTGGGGATAGACCTTAGCCAACCCAACCATTACTTCCAGGATCTAGTGGATCCTACACTTAGCAGGACTTCCTAATTCAGCTGAACGACCAAATTCTGCTCTAAAACTACCTCCCCCCAATTTTTCCTCCGTAAGCGTCCTTCTGCAACTCTGTTTCTGCAACAGATTTTTTGCATGTAGGTTGCGGGATGTGGGATCTCGAAAACCCAACATTGTGCTCCGTAATTTTTGTTCCGCAATGGCCTTCCCGAAATCAGGTTGCGGGATGCGGGATACCAACTTCCCAAAGTTGTTTCCCTGCAACTTCCTCCCCGCAATTCTTCCCCTGCAATTTTCCTAGCCGTCAGATCTTTGCAGCCTTCACTCTGACCATTGATCTTCTTCTTGATGCTGACCTCACAGATCTTTGCAGATCTATTAACTTCCTCGCAAATTCCGTTGTGAGATTCTTCTGGACTGTCAGATCTTTATCAGTGGACTCAATCTCCACCATTCATTCTCTGCAAAACTCGTTAATGGCAGAAAATATGAGGGTTGTGCCGATTGATCATGAAATGGATCAATAAAACCTGTAATCGACCTGATTATTTTAGCCTATCACTCTTATGCATGCATTCACACTCTACTTCAACTATTCAAGCAAGAAATTTGATGCGTGAAATCAACACTTCACTGAAATACACAAATGTTCAGGAAAATGCCAAATTCGGCTCTACAAAAATACACAGTTCAACACAACACATGCATAAAGTATAACAACCCTATGAACACACGGTTAATCCTTCTATTAAGCAACAAAGGAAAAATGCACACAACTTGGATCTCTCTCCTTCTGATTCTTCAAAACATTTGCAAGTAGGAACCAAACACGGGTCTTTCCTCTTCTCTGTAAACTCGAAATTCTAAATGCTAAAGAGCATAACCCTTCTACCTTCTCTAAACTTCCTATTTAACCTAAAACTACGATAGCCTCTGTTGAGTGGTCCAGAAACTGGAAAAAAAAAATGACTACATAGCATGATGATAAATGTCCCTGTCTGAAACAAATAGTCAAATGCTTGATCTCCACGCAGGGAGTCATGATACACAATCCATCCTATGGATAACAAACTCTGACTCGGCAAAAATAAACAAATAAAAAATATGCCACGGCATGTGACCAACTCATCACATTGTTGGCATGCCACGATGCTTCTACATCAGACTCGCAAGGTAGAAAAATTATGAATCCCTATTCATTAGATCAACTATAGTGAAACCCTTGGCTTCCAACTCTGCAACACTCATCCAAGTAGAATCCTCTTTCGGTCGCTTCTTCCATTTGACCAAATACTCTAGATAGTCCTTCCTCCTTGTACTCTTTGTCACTCTAGTGTCCAAAATGGCCTCAAATTCCAATAGTTGTGTCACATGCATCTTCCTCACCCATTGTAAGTCTTCAGTAGGATCTTCACCTTATGCAAAGGTTCTAGTATCACCTGCTACATAAGGATATAGATCTACTACATTAAATATTGGTGAAATACCCACTCCTGTAGAAATCTCTAATTCATAAGCATTTGCTGAAAATTTTATGAGTATTCTGTAGGGTCCAATCTTCTTCATCTTCAGCTTGTTATATTCCCCTTTTGGAAATCTGTCTCACTTTAGATATTCTAAGACCAAATCTCCTACTTCATAGTTCTTATATCTTATTTTGGAATATGTTATGGCCTTGTAACTAGTGTTACTATGTTGTAACCTTTCTTTTACTTGCTCTTGTAGCCCACTAATCATCTTTGCAAAATCCTCTCCATCAGGACTCCTTTTCTCCAATTGACCTAAGTCACGAAGTTCACACACTCCTCTTGGATGCATTCCATAGAGAATTTGAAATGGACTCATCCCTATACTTTTGTTTGGTGAATCATTATGTGAAAACTCATCTTGAGCTAATACTTTCTCCCACTGCTTAGGACTTTCTCCAATCAAACTTCTCAACATGTTTCCCAAACTCCTATTGACTACTTCGGTCTGTCCATCAGACTTTGGGTGATATGCTGAACTAAAATTCAATCTGGTACCCAACTTCTTCCACAATATTCTCTAGAAATGACCTGTGAAATTCACATCTATGTATGATACAATGCTTCTACGTAAACCATGTAGTTTCACCACTTCCTTGAAAAACAAGTTACCAATGTGTGTTGCATCACTAGTCTTATAGCATGGAATGAAATGTGCCATTTTAGTGACTCTATCAACAACTACAAAGATAGAATCATGTCCTTTCTGAGTTCTTGGAAAACCCAGAATGAAATCCATACTCACAGAATCCCAAGGCCTAGTTGGAATAGGAAATGATGTGTACAATCCTATGTTTTGGCTCCTCCCTTTGGCATGCTGGCATACTCTACATTTGCTTATAAACCTCTCAACTTCAGACCTCATCCTTAGCCAACGATAGAAATTACCCAATTGTACAAATGTTTTATCACTTCCAAAGTGACCTGCCATACCTCCATTGTGTTTTTCATGTATCAAGTTCTCTCTCATAGAACACTTTGGTATACACAACGTATTTTTCTTAAAGAGTAAACCATCTTGGAGTGTATACTCCATCCATGGTTCTCGTTCCACCTCCATTGGATTCTTACAAGCCCTGTAAGCCTCCTGGAAATCAATGTCAGCTTCATACAAATCCTTCAAATGCTCAAATACAAAGACTTGGATATGATTTTCTTGCATAATCAACAATGTCCTACTCAAGGAATCAGCTACCCTGTTTGACTGTCTACTTATGTGTTTCAACACAAAGTTAAAGCTCTGTAGGAACTCAACCCACTTGACATGTTTCGGGTTCAACTTAGGTTGCTGCATAATGTACTGTAATGCATGGTTATCAAAATACAACACAAAATATCTAGGCATTAAATAATGTCTCCAATGCTTCATTGCTTGAACAATAGCATAAAAATACTTATCATAAGATGAATACTTCTGCTTTGCATCATTCAGCTTCTCACTGAAATACGCTATAGGCTTGTCCTTCTGACTGAGTACATCCCTGGTTGCTACTCCACTAGCATCAAACTTTACTTGGAAAGGGTGGTTAAAGTCTAGTAACTTCAATACTGGTTGTTCAATAATATTCTTCTTCAAGAATTGAAAACTCCTTTCAGACTCCGCTATCCATTCAAATGGTTGTTTATCCTTCTTAATTGTCTCAACAATAGATGCACAAATACCATTGAAATTATTTATAAACTTCCTATAGAAACTTGCCAATCCATGAAAGCTTCTTACCTAAAATATGTTCCTAGGTGAAGTCCAATCAATGATTGCTTGCACCTTTTCTGGATCCATCTTCAACCCATCTCTTGAGATAACAAAACCCAAATATACTAGTTCAGTCTTCATGAATGTGCACTTCTTCACATTTATCAAAAAATTCTCATGTTACAGCCTCTCTAAAACATATCTTAGATGCTTCGGATTCTCTTCTTCTGTTTGGCTGAAAATGAAAATGTCATCAAGGTAAACTATCAAAAACTTACCTATGAAATATCTCAAGACTTGATTCATCAACATCATGAAAGTACTTGGTGTGTTGGACAATCCAAATGGCATGACCAACCACTTATACAACCCATCATTTGTCTTGAAGGTTGTCTTCCACTCATCTCCTTCCCTGATCTTGATATGATGATATCCACTCTTCAAATCTAGTTTTGAAAAGCATGTTGCTCCACTTAGAAAATTCATCATGTCATCCATCCTTGGTAATGGAAATATATATCTGATAGTAATCTTTTTTATTGCTCTGGAGTTAGTACACATCCTCCACTCATGATCCTTCTTTGGTGTCAATACTGCTGGTACTACACATGGACTCAGACTCTTCTGAACCAATCCTTTGTCCAACAATCCTTGGACCTGCTTCCTCAATTCTTCATTCTCTTGAGGTGTCAACCTATATGGTGCCTTGTTTGGTAAACTGGATCTTGGAATAAAATAAATATGATGGCTTTTATCCCTCCTTGGTGGTAACTCATTGGGTAAATCATCCACCACGATGTCACTATACTCACTCAGCATCTTCTGAATCTCATCAGGTATATCAGTCACAATAGTCTTCATCATCACTACTCTGGTTTGCACACCACAACATAGTCCACCTCTACTTTCTCAACTTGTTGCAAATATTCCTTTCCTGACAACATCAAAACTTTAGGTGTTGACTGTCCTGCTGTACCACCTTCTAGTAAAGGGTGAAGTACATGTGTTATCCCATTCTGCTCGAAACTATGATAGTTACTCCTACCATCACAAGTTACTTTGTTATCAAATTTCCACGGTCTTCTTAACAGTATATGACAAACAGCCATGGGCACCACATCACACATAATCTTGTCCTTATATGGACCTATTTGGAAATCTACTACACACTGCTCACTTACCAGGATTTGATGTCCTTTATGTAACCAAGATACTTTGTATGGAACAGGATGCTTGGTCTTCTTCAAACTCATCTTTTCCACCATCTCTGTGGAAACAAGATTGTTAGTACTCCCACTTTCAATCACCATCTTACAGCACTTCCCTTGGAATTTGCACATAGTCCTGAACATCGATTTTATTTGAGCAGGCTCTGCTTTCTCCTTCTGAGATTTCAACAAGACCTTGTTCATCATCAGTGACTCTTTTGTCTCTGGAAATACTTTCTCTATGGTCGTCTGTTCTTGTTGCTTCTCATCCTGAGCTACATAGGCTCCCCTCTATCCTACATCTTCTTTCCCTAGACATTCAAATGACTTATGCCCCAACTGATTGCATTTTTAGCATCTAACGACAGCTCCTATGCCTCTTCCTCTGCCTCTACCTCCTTGGCGAGGTCCTCTTCTTCTAGAATCACCTCCTATACCATGTTTCTCTTGCTGGCTAGAGTTACTGGACTCTCCTCTATGTGGTCCAAATCTTCCTCTTCGAGTCGCTTTCCCTCTTCCTCTGGCTGAACCGTGACCTCTATTGAAGCTATGCTTCCTTGCTATCTTTTCTTCTTCCCTTAAGGCACATTGATACACCTCCTCCATTTTTCTAGGTGATATCATGCTGATCTCTTCTTGGATATCCATCCTTATACCATTTACATATTTAGCAACCTTCTATGTTGATTCTTCCACATATCCATCCCTTAATTTTACTTTGTAAAACTCTTCATTGTACTCTCTCATTGTTAACAATCTTTGCCTAAGGTTCTATACCTGTCTATATAGAATCAACTAATAATATTTGGGAAATAACTTAGCCCTCATCTTTGCTACCATTATATCCCAGCTCTTTATCAACGACTTATTCTTCCTCTGTATTTCTGCTTGCACACTATCCCACCACAAGGATGCATGCCCTTTCAATCTGATCACAACCCATCTGAATATCTTGTCTTCTTCTACCTCATCGTACTCCAAGCACTTATCCAATTCACTGATCCAATCAATAAGATGCTCTATGATGAGACTTCCATCATATGTAGTCAACTCCGGTCTCGGCATTGAAGTCACTCCTAGAATAGATCTAAAATATCTTAACTCTGGTGTTTCCCGCATAGGTGCAGCTTCTTCTCTTTTTTCTTCATCCTTAGGTTCAATTACATTTCCTGCTTCTGGGTCTCTTTGTCTGTCTCTCTCCATAGCTTCTAGACATGCTCTTAACTCTCTCGTTTCCTCTAGAACTTCTGCATTCCCCCTGGGTCGACCTCTATCATGAACTCTCGCTCTTCCAATACGTGCAACAATATTCTTGCACTAAACCTCTGCAATAACAGTTCTCTTTCACACTGTTACAACTTACCTCATCAATCCTCTCCTCGGTCCTTGGTCTTTCGGTAACACCGGTCCTCTATCTAGAACCTATTGAGCACTCTTCTTTTCTCTTTCCAGGCTTCTACTACTACGCTTCTCTCACACATAAACTTCTCCTTGCTTCTTCAGAAATTCTATCCACAACCTCAACCATGGAATTCCTCGACAGGAAATATCTTCCCGCTCTGATACCAAAATTAGTGCAGGTGGGAATAGACCTTAGCCAATCCAACTAGCACTTCCAGGATCTAGTGGATCCTACACTTAGTAGGACTGCCTAATTCAGCCGAATGACCAAATTATGCTCTAAAACTTTCTCCTTGCAATTTTTCCTCCGCAAACGTCGTTCTGCAAATCTGTTTCTACAACAGAGTTTCTGCATGCGGGTTGCAGGATGCGAGATCTCAAACACCCAACGTTGCTGTTACGAAGAAAAATTCCTATGGCTTGGGGTACCACAACAGACAAAGTAACCACAGAAATCAATCCTTTCCCATATGCAAGAGAAACCAAGTATCTAACACTAAAGGATCTCGAAACATACCTTATTCTCGACGTTTGATGTAGATCCCCATTGAGCTTTTCAACTCTCGCTTGTATTAGCAATTTTCTCTCTCAACATTCAGTAAACAAGACAAGCATTCTATATGATGGTGTTAGACCTATTCTAGCATATAAAATCAATAACATATAAGCATTTAAAAGAATCCATGGATTCAATACTCATTTAAATACACCTTATTGGACAAGAAAATATATTTCTATTAATATAAAACAGAGATTACAATAGTGACAACCTCTGTCGGCATGTCTCCGAATCAGAGAAACTGAGTCCTCCACCTGTGCCTCCACCACTTCAATCCTCCATCTCTCTATAGCAAGCTCACAAGCAAAGGAAAGCTTGGGAAGAACACAAATTACTCCAAGGGCCAAAGGGATGCAGACTCGAGTATAAGCTCCGGCAACAATGGACTATAGTTTCCTTGCTCTTCAATTCCTCTCCTTTAAATGTATCCAAAGGGTTCCTTATATAGTGCTTCAATGGGGTAATGGAAGGTCAAATCCGAGCAATCTCAAGGCATATGGAAGGCTAAGAGACAAGTGACTCAGATCCACATCAAGGAAAACTCCAAAAATATTTGGCCTTCTGCACACATCCCAATGTACGCGGGTTTGAGGGTCATATCCGTGTACATACGTGAGAATAGGTTTAAAAGTCGCGTATGGAAAATAATGCATGTTTTTAGACATGATCTTGGAAACATCAAAGGTACAAAAAGATCAATGGGGTCTAAAGAGTCTGCAGAGGGACAAAGAAGGCCATAAAGGTGTGATCCACCATGTGTGGTAAAATTAGTTGTAACAGTTGCTCTCCACAATTTTCATTCTGTAGCGGCCTTCCTGAAAATGGGTTCCAGGATGCGGGATTCCAACTTCCCAAATTTGTTTCCAGACAACTTCCTCCCCCGCAATTCTTCCCTCACAATTTTTCGAGCTGTCAGATCTTTGCGGCCTTCACTCTGATCGTCAATCTTCTTCTTGATGTGGACCTCACAGATATTTGTGGATCTATTAACTTCCTCGCAACTTCCGTTTCAGGATTCTTCTAGACCGTCAGATCTTTATATGTGGACTTAATCTCCATCGTTCATTCTTTGCAAAACTCGTTAATGGAAAAAAATATGTGGGTTGGGCCGATTGATCATGAAATGGATCAATCCAGCCTCCAATTTATCCTATCACTCTTATGCATGCATTCACACTCTAATTCAACTATTCAAGCAAGAAATTGATGCATGAAATCAACACTTCATTGAAATACACAAATATTCAGGAAAATGCCGAAATCGGCTCTGCGAAAATACACAGTTCAATACAACACATGCATAAAGGGTAACAACCCTACGAACACACGGTTAATCCTTCTATTAAGCAACAAAGGAAAAATGCACATAGCTTGGATCTCTCTCCTTCTAATTCTTCAAAACATTTGCAAGTAGGAACTAGACATGGGTCTTTCCTCTTCTCTACAAACTTGGAATTCTAAATGCTAAAGAGCATAACCCTTCTACCTTCTCTAAACTTCCTATTTAACCTAAAACTACGACCGCCTTTGTTGAGTGGTCCTGCAACTGAAAAAAAAATGACTACATAGCATGATGAGAAATGTCCTTGTCTCAAACAAACAGTCCAATGCTTGATATCCACGCAGGGAGTCATGATACACAATCCTTCCTACGGATAACAAACTTTGACTAAACAAAAATAAACAAATAAAAAATATGCCGCAGCATGTGACCAACTCATCACATTGTTGCATGCCACGATGCTCCTGCATCACACTTTACCAACTTAACAAAACATAAATAAGTAAAGGTCCCATTGGACATTAAGACTAAGAAAAACTAAACTCATCTAGCATATGTAATTATAAGCATTCAAGGTGTTAAGATAAATATAATACCATGAATCCTAGTTTTTCAAAGGACTTACACATTCCATCATTTCCACAACAACAAATTAACATAATAAATAAGGGACAAACATAAGGAATCATTACCTTAATGTTTGGAACAAATTACTATTTATTATTTTTAGATTATATGCAACCAAGAAAATGAACAACAAGCATGAACATAATCTCTAAAATATAATACAAGTATTTATAACCATACTTAGACAAATACCCAAATTTGGAAATCAAAGAAAAGGGGAAAACATGAAAGATTTAGCCATTAAGGTATTTAATTAAACACTTTGCATGCATGAAAGCTACAATCATCAAGGCACTTAATCACACACTATGATGGAAAACTAATACAATTCATTGAGGACTTAAAACGAACACTTTGATAGAACAACTCACTAAGGCATTAAAACAAACACTTTGCAGAAATTATAGCTATATCCCCATCTACTACCATAATTTAGTAAGCGGTTTGGTAATGATTTGCAAAATTGCATATTCATATCACATGACAATCCCCACAAGGTGCTTGCGAAACTTGGAAAATTATCTAGATCATGGAGTCTAATTCTAAAACCATTTTTTAAAAACTCAAATTGGGGGCATTAGGTTCATATGGTACGAATACCCTATGAAGTTTCTCTAAAATGAAATAGAGTGGTCTCAAGGCTTGATTTTCTAAAACACAAAAAATTTAAAATTGAGTCTAAGGTCTATTTGCACAATTTATCAAACACATGGCATGTAAGGTAGCAGTTACAACCATAAATAAAAGCATAACATACAAATTTTCACAATTATCTATCTACGGTTCCAATTGACACTAGTAATGGAAATATATACTATGGACATAATTCCTTTCATAAGTAGAAATTAAAACCAGAAATGACAATTTTGAGAATCCTTCTTGCATGTCCTCACAGGATAATGTTGCTTCTTTCAAGGAGAAATATGTAGAATAAAGAAAATAATAGAAGAAGAGAAAAATAAGATGTGTAGCTCCAACAACAAATTATGTTCCTTTAATACATGTATACAATTTTTACCACCACATATTCCATACAAACTATTTGGTTACCTTAAATAAAATGTACCAAATACTCAATAATTTACCACAAAATTATAATCTTTTCAACTATCAACTTAAAGTAATTCTTAAGAAAATTAGAAATGATTTCAAATAGATAAATAACACACCATATCAAAATTGAACAAGACTAAAAATTTACTTGAAACCTAGTTGATTTTCTCTCTCAAACAACTCCACTTACCAACTCTAAAGACCAACCAATTTTCCAATAACCTTATCTAAGAATAAGTTCTTCCTCTAAAACTCCCGAGCTCCATGGACTCACAAACAATACCCAGATGTAGCAATAAAGAGATCACATGCCTTGATAGGGAGATAATTTATCTCCAAGCCAATCTAATCTATATACCTAGTTCAAAAATTCCAGAGTCATTTCAACAACATCTGGATACACTCTAGCTCCCCCCCTCATACCATGGGGGTCCTTTTGTATTTATAGGCCTTGAGAGGGGTGACACCTCACCCTCTCATACATTTTTTTTTAGATTGAAATATTTTATATTATTCACCACCCTCTCATGACGTGGAAATCCCACATTTTTTCATATTAGTTAATTAAATAACTATCATAATATTCACTACCCCCATGTGTCATTTTCACGTAATTTCATATTCTTCATTATTCATAATTAAATATTTCATCTTTTTTATCAAAATAAAATTAAAGGCTAAATCCCTTCAAAAGTGGGTAAATTTTGGAATTAAATCAAATCAAGGTTTAACTTAGGTGGACTTACCTAGTTTATTTATTTCCTTGAGTGGTGGTTTTCTTTTAGAGAATAGGGATTCCACAAATCTACTGTGTGTCTCTGTAGAATTATTAAGACTCTATGCCCTTGCCTTGTACTTAGGACTCCATGCCCTAATATATTCCATATATCCAAGAATCCATGCCTTGATCTTTCAAATACTTAGGACCCAACACCCTAATATTTTCATAGATCCAAGACTCCATGTCTTGATCTTTCATGGATTTAGGACTCCACATTCTAATGTCCATGGATTTGCATATATTATGCCTCAAAACACCACATTGCTCTCAATTTGCTAGTTGTGAGCTCATACCCATCTTATGGTCTTGTTGGTAAGGCCATGTTTCCCTAGGGTTGTACACATCATACCCTCATAGATTAAAAACATTAATTAAAATTCATAATGAATTAATCACATTTTATCCAGATGTGTACATGACCTCCTTCGTCATCTCAGATCTGAGCCTTGTTGTCAACCATAAACTAAATCCCATTCCAATCCTTCTCATTACAAAGTTAAGCATACATAATCATATAAATTGTGTATAATCAACAAGATCATAATCAACTATCTATTCATCATAACAATTCTTCAATATGTCACAATCATATATCATAATCTATGTTATTAACTAGATGCAAAAAAAAAAAACATACACATAACATGTTCTTGATCAAAGTTAATCTAATATACATAATCATACATATAAACACACATAAGATGAGATGCAACCATGTGGATAATTATATGCATATATATTAGTGTTCACTAGTCAAGCGACCCAACTAGGTCCATAACATATATGTATGGAATATGAAAAAATCCACCAAAAATCACCCTCTTTGGGTGTCACAAAACTATACTAGCCAAAATCGGAAGCTACATCATGGTATCCCTTTTCTCTTAACAAGCAACTAGTAATTATCAAATACTTATGTTCTAGCTTTGCAATGTCATTGGATATTGATAAGCCAAAGGTTATGATCATCAAATCCAAGAACACTAGTTATTCTAATTTTGTCACGTACTCGATTACCTCATGGTGACTTTGGGGCCATGTGGTACTGAATCTGTTGATTGAATTTTCCTATGACTTTCAAATTCATTTTTCTATTGTTTTTAATTAACCATTTACAATGGATATAAATATGTTTATAATCTCCCATAAATTATGTATAAAAACTCTATAGGTTATCTCTAAATGAATGCATTCCCTATTCACTTAACTCATACTATTGTAGTAATTAAAATAATAAAAAATAAATACCATTCATTTACTGTCATGTCCAAAATTTGGATTTGGGTCACAATGTCTGTAACATCCCCGACCCTCCGACCGGCAAAGAGGATGCTACGATACATCAAAACATCCGGGCATCTAGCCCAACGAACATGAACATACATATATGTAATGCTGAAGCATGATACTTAAAACATCCAACATATTACGAGGCATAATCATATATATGCACAATGGAAGCAAAACATTTCATTCTATACTCATGCATGTACAGATCAGCATCTAACATGTATATCATCATTCATCAACAGTAAACATAATTGCAGACACAATTTAGGCAAGAATACTTATCTTATTAAGAGCGTGTTCCGCAACCAACTATGTCGCTGCAACGTTCCACCCAACCATAGGCTCGCGTGCTCCTCAATCTCTCAGCAACGCTGCCACCCCCAAGCCGAGCATGATTCCCCAAGGAATAAAGAACTAATAGGCTTACACATAGCCAATGATAACAACACCACAAGGGTGCACAGTTCATCCAAGTCAACACAGTTGGGTTTATCAGGCGAGCAAAGGATCAGCCAAGCCAACAAAGTTGGGTTTATCAGGCCATCTAGGAGTTGGGAAAGGCTAAATGCTAAGCTGATGAGCTCATTGAAGAGCTATAGACACCAACACCAGAACCAGCCTGGCTTCTAGAACACCCACACACACCCAACATAAGGAAATCAGTCCCTTCTCTGCAACATAGTCCCTCAGACCCTGATCTCCCTTCCAGTGCTATTCCGGGGTTGTGGAGAAGAAATCCAGCTCAGTAGCTCTGTCTGTGTGGTTCTCAACCCACCAGGTTTATTAAGCACCTTAGGCTATCATTCACCACTCCAATGTAGTCCAAGGACAAAACCACTTCATGCAAGCAGCCAACAGCTATTCAAGCTTTTACAGGGGGAAAACACAGTCAATCAGACGTGGGAAACATTAGCCCGCAACAACTATGAAACCACACCACCTGATCCTCAAGGAAATCGATTCTCAATCCATGCGTGAAGGGAAAAAGACGCAGCCAAATAAAAATGTGGAAGAGACCACCGCCCACACAACGTAGGGACTCACAACACACAATTGATCCTCAATACAATCACTGTAGAATTTGCACATACTAGAAAAGGGTAAAGGAACAGACTACCACTCTATATGGGAAAGATAAAACACAACCCCACTGAACTATTGATGTCATTACAGCCTCGAATCAATGGTGGACATAACAGAACAATACACACTCTGAAATTGATGGGGGAAGATACAAAACTCTGTGTGAACAAAGGAAGAACGTTTTTCTGATTAGCAAGTGATGTGTGAAGGAATGGCGAACCCTAAAAAATGGGAATGTGGATTCCTTTAACTCCATCGCGTGAAGAAACTGAACAGACTCATGAGATGGTTAGTGGGAATACTATCCGCACGTCGTGGGGAGTGAGATCAGGTGTGGGCATGGTAGTGTTCTTTCTGCCAACAAATCACTGCCCCAACTAACAATGGAATAACTAAGGGTGGTGGTTTAAGGAGACAAAAAGAGAGTGGGACACATGGCTTCTCCCTCATGACTCAATGTTCAACATTCCCCTTCCTTATCCTTTGGAATCATGCCCCTTCTCAATTTAGTTGCAGTGAACATAGCTGGTTGGGTTATTTAATTAAAATGCGTGTTTACATGATGCCACAATTTAATATATGCCATATGTCCCGATATACCATCAGTGACAATTCCAAATCCGAAACACAACATAACCAAATCGATGGTGGGGCCTTGGCCTTTAGCTCTGCACCATGATTATTTACAATATAAGTATCATGTATATTTAATGCAAGCGGGGTTAAAACTGGGGTATTACATTCCCCTCCCCCTTCAATAGCACTGTTCTCAGTGCTTTACAAAATTTGAACAAACTGCTACACTAGTACAGTCTCAGTGTTCTGTAGGTTTGAACAAAAATGGATGTGCCAAACGCATGGCATCCTCCAGCTCCCACGTAGCCCCTTCAGGTCCATAATGCTCCCATTGCACCTTTACCTGCCCTATGGCTCGGTTCCAAAGCATTGTGACCTTCCTGTCGAGGATCGCATTGGCTCGATTCAGAACTCTCCCTCAGGTTCCACCTGAATCACATCCCAATTTATCACATGGTTAGGATCATCTACATATTTCTTAAGCAAAGAATCATGAAAAACATTATGATCTCTAGTACTAGCACGCAATGCAAGTCTATATGCAACAGGCCCTATTCTTCCAAGCACTTCAAACGAACCATAGTATCTAGGTGACAGCTTGGCACAACTTCCAAGCTTCAAGGAACTTTTCTTTGCTTTCACTCTGAGGTAAACATGATCCCCAACACTGAACTCTCTATTTATCCTATGCTTATCTTCATAGATTTTCTGTCTGTCCTGTGCTGCTTTCAGATTCTGTCTAATCTTTACAACCTCTTGCTCCATTTCCTTGAGCAATTCTGGTCCAAGCACAACTCTGTTCACTAGGTTATCCCAAGTCACTGGTGTCCTACACCTTCTTCCATACAAAGTTTCATATGGACTCATCCCCAAGGATGCCTGTTGTCCATTGTTGTAAGAAAACTCTACCAAGTGTAAGTAATCTTCCCACTTGGTTGGTTTGTCCATCACATACATGTGAAGCATATATTCAAGCACCTGATTAACTCTTTTTGTCTACCCATCTGTCTGAGGATGGTATGCAATGCTGAAGTTTAACTTTGTACCCAAATCTGCAAACAATCCTTTCCAAAAATTGGAAGTGAACTTGACATCTCTGTCAGAAACTATTGCCTTCGACAATCCATGCAATTTGAAAATCTCCTTCATGAATATCTTTGCAATATCATCCATCTTATGCGTAGACTTTACCAGTATAAAGTGTGCTGCTTTTGTCTACTTGTCTACCACAACCATGATGGAATCATGTTGTCTCCAAGTCATCAGCAATCCTGTAATAAAATCCATGGAAATAATTTCCTATTTCCATTCCGAAACTAGCAAAGGCTGCAACAAACCTGCTGGATGTTGATGCTCAACCTTTACCTGTTGACATTTCATGCACCTTGAAATGTATTCAACCATGCCCTTTTTCATACTTGGCCAAAAGTACTGCTTTCTAGCTGTAGCAATTGTCTTCTAATATCTTGGGTGACCAACATACGAAGTTTGATGGATTTCATCCATAACAACTCTCCTCAAATCTGCTACATCCAGAATGTAAATTCTGCTTTTATAAGTAAGAATTCCATCTTCTTCCAATTTATATCCCTCATACTTTTTCTCAAGACCTTGCTGCTGCAATTTGTCTTTTACCTGCTCATACAATTCATCTCCGGCAACGTGATTAACAATCTGTTGCATCAAATCTGATTGGCAAATACTAAGAGATGCCACATGCATTTCCTATACCTTCCTGCTGAGTGCATCAGCTACCTTATTCTCTTTTCCTTTTATGTGCTTGATTTCGAAATCAAACTCACATAAAAATTCCAGCCATCTCGCTTGCCTAGCATTCAGAGTAGTTTGATCAAACAAATACTTCAGTCCATAATGGTCTGTCCTGAGTTCAAATATTCTACCCATCAAGTAATGTCTCCACATATTGAGAGCATGTGCTATGGCTGCAAGCTCTAAATCATGAGTGGCATAGTTCTTCTCATGCTCCTTTAGCTTTCTTGACTCATAACATATCACGTGGTTGTCCTACATAAGGACTCCTCCAAGCCCTTTTTCGCATGCATTGGTACACACCACAAAATCTTTCTCTGGATCTACAACCTTCAATACTGGTGCACTGGTGAGAATATTCTTCAACTGCTGGAAGCTTTCTTCACACTTCGAAGTCCATTCGAACTTTACTCCCTTCTTCTGCAAAGAAGTGATGGCATGTGCAACCTTGGAAAATCCTTTAATGAATCTCCAGTAGTATCTTGCAAGTCCCATAAAAGATCTTACATCCGTCACATTTCTTGGAGTACACCAGTTCATAATGGCTTCAATCTTTTCAGGGTCCACAGATATACCCTCTTCTGAGATAATGTGACCCAAGTACTGAATTCTATCCCTATAGAAGTCACACTTGCTTAGATTTGCATACAACTGATGTTCCCTGAGCACTTGCAATGTCAGTCTCAAATTCTCTTCATGCTCCTCCTCATTCTTGGAGTAAACAAGAATGTCATCAAGGAAAACAAGAACAAACTTGTCCAAATACTTATTGAAGACACTGTTCATAAGGCACATAAATGTAGCTGGTGCATTTGTGAGACCAAATGGTACCACTACAAACTCATAATGTCCATACCTTGTTCTGAAGGCTGTCTTATGAATGTCTTCATCCTTGATCCTCACCTGATGGTAACCATATCTCAAGTCAATCTTGGAAAACACCTTTGCTCCTCTCATTTGATCAAAGAGGTCATCAATCCTAGGAAAAGGATATTTATTCTTCATAGTAACCTTGTTCAACTATCTATAATCAATACATAACCTGAGTGTACCATCTTTCTTCTTCACAAACAGAACCGGTGCTCCCTAAGGAAACACACTCGGTCGGATATAATTCTTTTCCAACAACTCTTGCAGTTGCATCTTCAACTCTAGCATCTCCGGTGTACTCATCCTGTAGGGTGTCTTGGACACTGGTGTTGCTCTTGGCACAAGTTCAATTGTGAATTCAATGTCCCTCTTTGGAGGAAGTCTTGGAATCTCATTAGGAAACACATCCCTGAATTCCCGTAAGACCTGGTAGTCCTCCAACCTAGGATTTTCATCTCTTGTTGGTTCCAGAACTTCCTCAAATGCATTGGTGGAACCTGTCTTACTGAAATTACCTTCGAATACCTTTCACAACTACTGGGTTTCCTTCCTCATCCGTGCATTCAAAAGTCTTGTTATAACAGTCAAGCTTCACTTTGTGAGCTTCTAACCAATCCATTCCAATGAGAATATCATAAGAACCAAGCGATAGAACATTCAAATCTACACAAGTGATCAATCCATTCATAACCAATGGGCACTTCTCTACCAATTCACTGACCTTTCTCTTAGTCCCAGTGGCTAGCTGAACTAACCAAGATTTTTCATGCTTTACCTTCATAAAAGCACAAACCTCTACTACTCTTGGAGTAATATAACTGTGAGTAGAACCAGAGTCAATCAAAATAGAAACAGATTGTTCAACAATCTTACCTGCAACTTCAACTATAGTTGACTGATGATGTGCCTGGCGGTCCTCCAATGCTGCATAAATTCTAGGGACTGCCCTTGCTACTTGACCCTCTATTTCTGCTCCCTAAAGGTTATAGGATGGCCTTGCACTTTCATTCTCAAGTGGACAATATCCGTGCAAGTGAGGTCCTTCACATTTCCAACATTTGAGTGGACCTTTATTCTGGTGTGGCTCCTTAGGCTTTCCACCTATCACTCCAATTGGATTACTCGCAGCTTGGGATGGTTGCTTTTGCTGATTCCTGAATCTAGAAGGTTTGAAACCTTTCCTTCTTTGGTCAAACTTCTCATTCTTCTTGTCCTTCCATGCCTTATGGTAATTAGGTTTACCTTTTCTTTGCTCATAGCAATACTTAGCCTTTCTTATTGCTTATTCAAGAGTTCTTGGTTCATAAAACTCAATTCTATCTTTGTAGGCTTGAGGCAATCCACTTAGAAACCGCTGGACCTTCACTTTTTCATCTCTAATGTACTGGACATACCTCAACAATTCCAAGAACTTATTTGCATATTCATCCATGGTCTGCTGTCCCAATATCAGCTCATGGAACTCCTTAATCTTGTCATCATAATACCTGTGGGAGAGGTATTTCTGCCTGAAATACTTCTTGAAATGTTTCCACTTTAGTTTCCTTTCATTGATTCTCTTTACTTGCTTGAAGTGTTCCCACCAAATGGATGCTTGTCCATTTAGATTGAATATGGAAACTCTTGCCTTGATGTTTCCTAAATAATCCTGTACTTGGAAGTACTTCTTTATCCCAAGAAGCCAAGCTTCAGCTTATTGTCCTGTCTTTATCTCACCATCAAATGTAGGAGGTTTAGCTTTCCTAAATTCATCTTGAGAGTGATCCCTTTAGTGCATTCTTCTTTTCCTTTTATGAGAAGATGAGCTTGTATCTCCACTGGATTCTTCAGAGTCAAATGATCCACTGGAAGTCCTTCTCCTTCTCCTGGTGCTGCTCTTACTGCCTCCTCGCCTAGAGTCTACCTTTTTCTGCAAGTTTGTCAAACTCTGCAATATGGCAGTATTCAATTGATGCTGCTCTTCCTGGGCTTTAACCAAGCTTCTCATGGTGGCTGCAACTTCGAACAGTGTCCCCTGGAATCTCCTTTCATTAGATACTATGTCATCATTTCCATTATGGAAATTTTCTCCCATGGCGTCTTCTACTCGCTCGTAAGAATCCCGGGCATCATACCCATCATGGGTTCTCATGACTGAACCACCCCTGGCTTTACCACATTGTTCTTTCTGGAGTACTGCTCTTGGAAGTTATCTATAGTTCTGCAAATGTGTTAGTAGAAAATTGTTAGATGCATAATATTAATATAAATCAAAATTACCTACCTTCTTCTTCTGGAAATTTATAAAACAACAATTATGCTAAAACACAGAATTTTCTCTATTTCATGTTTAGCTCTGTGATCATGGACAGTCTACTGAAATCTGCTGAAAACCTTCTAGAATATTGTTGAAAACTGTTTGCAAAATCACTGAGAAATTCCTTCGAAAAACCTAAATCTTCTTAGGCCCAATCAGACCTCCTCCCAACTAGCTTTCCGACACTGCAGTGGTCAAAATGCCTATCTCATCGGTGGATTGTTGCTTCTTTCTTTCAGGTGTTTCGGTGGGAAAAATGACTAAACTCATGATCTGCATCTGTGAGAAAACCAACTATTGATCGGGTGAATAGTTCCTTGAGCAGCTGCAACGGCGGAAAGTAATCTTACTACAATTTCTGCAGGCAATCGACTAGGCTTCCGATCGGTGATGTCAACTACTGCTCATCAGGCGTTTCGGTGGTTGAAGCTTCTAAATTCTTCCTTTGTATCGATGAGTTACTTGTTTGATTCCTTCCACTGCATCGGGCCTGCAGTGGTCTATTATCCCATGTCTAATTGACAATTCGTTGGTCTATTTTCGTCTGCAGTACCGAGTCCACAATCTTCTATTGTTCTGAACTTTAGTGGCGATAGCATAGACTACCCATGTTGCATCGACAGTCGGGTGTCCTATGCATCGGACAGTTAGTCCCTTCAGCTTTCGCAATGGTGGACCACAATCGAACTACATCTTCTGCAGCCATGAGTCTATCGGTGGTCGGAGTCTCTAGAAGTTGCGGCATCGGCACTTGGATGCTCTCCTCGTCGGGTGGTTAGTCCTTTCGGTCTTCACAACGACGGACATTCGGTCAACAAACTTTACCCAATGTAGCTCATCGGTAATGGAATCACCTAATCATCAGTGATTTCATCAACTAACCATCACCGATGGCCGATGATTCTATGACTTAGAAATTTTTTTGAAATATTTCTCTTTTCTCTTTCTTTTGCTGTTCATTGGCGATGAATACCACTAACATGATCCGATGGCCGACGAATTCAACACTTAGAAATTTTTTTGTAATTTCTATGCCATCGGCGGTCAGAGGCTCTACCCATCAAAAGCACAGTGGTCTAGCCATCCACAATGACGGCACTTAATAAGCTAAGCATCGGCAATCCATCTGTCTAAGTGTTCCGATGTGCCGATGGCCAAAACACTTAGAAAATTTTGTGAATTTTCTTGTCTTCACCCATGTTCCTGGTTTCTTCTGGGCAGTAGGAAACCTGCCACTGTTAATTGTTCTCATGGCCCTTTGAGGCCCAATGCTGCAACATAACTCTGTCACTACATCCTCATGGCCCATCCAGGCCCATGCTGCAACCAGAGCTCTGATACCACACTGTAACGTCCCCGACCCTCCGACCAGCGAAGAGGACGCTACGATACATCAAAACATCTGGGTATCTAGCCCAACGAACATGAAGATACATATATGTAATGCTGAAGCATGATACTTAAAACATCCAAAATATTACGAGGCATAATCATTCATATACACAATGAAAGAAAAACTTTTCATTCTATACTCATGCATGTACAGATCAGCATCTAACATGTATATCATCATTCATCAACGGTAAGCATAATTGCAGACACAAGTTAGGAAAGAATACTTATCTTATTAAGAGCTTATTCCGCAACCAACTACATCGTTGCAACTTTTCACCCAACCATAGGCCCACGTGCTCCTCAATCTCTCAGCAACGTTGCCACCCCCGAGCTGGGCATGATTCCCCAAGGAATAAGGAACTAACAGGCTTACACATAGCCAAGGATAACAACACCGAATGGGGGTGCACAGTTCAGCCAATCCAACACAGTTGGGTTTATCAGGCGAACAACAGATCAGCCAAGCCAACAAAGTTGGGTTTATCAGGCCATCCAGGATCTGGGAAAGGCTAAATGCTAAGCTGGTGAGCTCATTGAAGAGCTACAGACACCAACACCAGAACTAGCCTGGCTTCTAGAACACCCACACACACCCAACACAAGGAAATCAGTCCCTTCTCTGCAACGCAGTCCCTCAGACCCTGATCTCCCTTCCAACGCTATTCAGGGGTTGTGGAGAAGAAATCCAGCTCAGTAGCTCTATCTATGTGGTTCTCAACCCACCAGGTTTATCAAGCACATCAGGCTCTCAATCACCACTCCAATGTAGTCTGAGGATAAAACCATCGCATGCAATAATCCAACAACTATTCAAGATTTTACAGGGGAAAAACACAGTCAATATAACATGGGCAACAACAACTTGCAACAAATATGAAACCACACCACCTAATCCTCAAGGAAATCGATTCTCAATCCGTGCGTGAAGGGAAAAAGATGCAGCCAAAGCAAAATGTGGAAGAGACCACCACCCACACAAGGTAGGGACTCACAACACCCAATCGATCCTCAATACAATCACTATAGAATTTGCACAGACCAGAAAAGGGTAAAGGAACAGACTACCACTCTATACGGGAAAGACAAAACACAACCCCACTTAACTATTGATACCATTACATCCTTGAATCAACGGTGGACATAACAGAACAATACGCAGTGTGAAATTGATGGGGGAAGATACAGAACTCTATGTGAACAGAGGAAGAACGTTTTTTCGATTAGCAAGCGGTGTGTGAAGGAATGGTGAACCCTCAACAATGGGAATGTGGATTCCTTTAACTCCATCGCGTGAAGAAATTGAACAAACTCATGAGCTGGTTAGTGGGCAGACCATCCGCACGTCGTGGGGAGTGAGAGCAGGCATGGGCATGGTAGTGGTCTTTCTTCCAGCAAATCGCTGCCCCACCTAACAATGGAATAACTAAGGGTGGTGGTTTAAGGAGACAAAAAGAGAGTGGGACACATGGCTTCTCCCCCATGACTCAATGTTCAACATTCCCCTTCCTTATCCTTTGGAATCATGCCCCTTCTCAATTTAGTTGCAGTGAACATAGTTGGTTAGGTTTTTTAATTAAAATGCATGTTTACATGATGCCACAATTTAATAAATGCTGTATGTCCCAATATACCATCGGTGACAATTCCAAATCTGAAACACAACATAACCAAATCGATGGTGGGGCCTTGGCCTTTAGCTCCGCACCATGATTATTTACAATATAAGTATCATGTATATTTAATGCAAGTGGGGTTAAAACCAGGGTATTACAATGTCCTAATCACATTTTCCATATTCATGAGAGTTTTTCAAATTGATGTTAAGGGTTAAATAATTGCCAAGGAGGAAAATTACTAGTTTCCTAGGTTGGGGGTGGAAGCTTTGGGATTTGGAATAAGGGGGACAATAAATGATGTTTGAAAATTAGAATGGAATAAATATTTAATAAATGATATAAATAAATAAATGAAAGGGAAAACCAAAGTGGCAATTGATCATGACGACACATGGAGGATGTGGGACCCACACAAGCTAGATTTTCTATGCCACATGGCATCCTCCTCTTGTCATTTCGAATCCATAAGAAGCCCAAGGGTCTTGGGATGATTTGGAAGGTTGATATACTTGGCATGAATTAATTAAGGTCGAATTGGAGTGGAAGAGTAACTCCCATGGAAGAGGAAGAGGCATTTTGGACCTAGTGAGACACTTGGACTAGATTCCCTAGCTCTATGACAACAATGATGAAGATGCTATGAAACCTATGACACAAATCAGATATGAAGGCTGAAATCTGACATATATGACATTTTAGGTCGATGATAGAACATCCAAGAGGGTGCTCATGTGATTTGGGGAAGCTGAATGAGTTCCTACTTGAATTGGGGGAAGATGGAAGGCTATGAAAGGGAGGACACATGGAAAATATTGAGCCCACACCCTAATTAGAATTGGCTTGAGTTTGTATATGGATTGGTAAGCTTTAATGTCTAATTATGTTTATAAAATACATGGATCAACCAAAAGAGGATATTTTTATCATTTGAGAAATTTGAATTTGTGAATTGAGAGAGCTAGTGGATGACTAGTTTCTTGCCTTAGCCAATTTCGAGGGTGAAAGATTCCCATCCAAGTTGGTTTTTGGAGAGTACACTTAGGTATTTCATGTATATTTAATGTATTTTTTATTTAAAGGTGTAAGCTACATGGAAGCTCGTGGTTCCTTCTAGTGCAACACTTTCTCTCAACTATTTCCAATGGAGGGATTGTGCTTTGGGTGAGATATTGTACTCTTTGGGAGAGTTTCTCCTGATCCATTTATTATTGTAATAAGTTGAAATATTCTATGTTCTACATATTCATAAAGTCTCATATCAAAATACCAAATGGTTGAATGTAAAAGTGATTATTAATGAGCAAACAATGACCATTTCCCCACTATATTGATGTATGCCATTGAATGCTGATGAATTCAAGATTCTCATGGTACATTTATGATTGTAATAAGTTTAACACTATTTTTTATTCATCCTCAAATATTATCAAGTATAAATACTAAAGGGTTGTATGTAAAAGTGAATATTAATGAGCACACAATGACCATTTCCCCACTATATTGTTGTATGCCATGGTAATGCTGATTATTTCGAATGGAAGAATGAATCTCTGATATATTTATGATAAATTGAATGTAATTTATTATTATTACAAGTTTAAATTTCAGCACTAAATAATTTTAATTCATCTTACTCAGTTTAATTGCATTTGGAGAAGATTTGATGTCATTTCCCCAAGGGTCGAATTAGTGATTTTGTAGCTATTTGGGAGAGGGCCATAAAAACCTGTATAAACTGAATAATGATGCATATGAGAACTTAAAAATGTATCTTAAACATACTATACATATTTTCATAAATTCTAGTGATTTTTGGAGCATTTGAGAATCCATTTTCAGCATTTACCCAGGGGGAATTGGAACCCCAATTTGCTAGTGAAAACTCCTACCTTGGATAGAATATGAAACAAGTTTGGAGAAGTATTTAGAGGGTAATAAATCATCCCTAAAAATAATATTCAAGTATTAATATCATTCATATACCTTCTTAGAATATTTGGGAGCATTTGGGTCAATTTGGAGATCTAGACATCAAAACTGGTCAAAGGTTGAAATAGGGGAAAAAGTGAAAAATTGGTCATTTTAATAAAATTTCCAAAAAGGGACATTATAGTGGTATCAGAGCATGGTATTGGAACCTATTGAAGTTATGGATTATATATATTAATTTAATAAATTTCTTAAGTCATGTTGTGATGACACAACCAAGCAGATTATGCAAGTATTTGAATTGATGGCTAGCCAACTTAGGGGTAAGCTGGAAGCAAGGGGTAATAGACGTTTACATCATGGAGAGACACATAATACCATTAATTTTGAAGACTTTCATGACTGTTTGAATGGATATAGGAACAATAATGCAAATGTGAATTCATTAAGGGACAATCAACAATCCACAAGTTTGGAGGAGCATGGAAAGAGAAAAAATCAACCTACTTATGAAAAGAGCCTAGATACACCATTAAAGGAAGAAACAGAGAATCATGAAGTGGAGAATCAATTACCTAAAGGTGATTTAAGAGAATAACATAAAGAGGAAATTGAAGACAAGCACACAATCCTTGCTAATTGTTAACCCTTGTTTTGTCACCATTTTTGGTTAATACTTTACATGTTTTGACATATGTTTTGTCATCTTTTGGTATATTTTCTATCATACAGTTCGCCATTTAGCACCAGGTATGATTATATTTTGGATTTATGCAAGTTATGTTTTTTCCTATTATTTCACGATTTTCTTGGTTAAATTCGATGATATGTAATGATATGCTAATGTATGAGATAATTATTGTAGGTCTTTGTTCATGGAGAGCCAACAAATGAGAATATGCATCCATCCTAGATATGCGTAGAGCATATCCAGCACATTGTCCAGCTCACCGTTCGAACCGTCGAGCCAACTGCACGCTGCTGTTAATATATTCCTGAGTGTTAAAATATTGAAATGGCCTACAAACTGTTTGTTGTCCATGCGCCAGAGTGATAGCACAAACCCCCTTCTGGAAGATCGCCCATATGATGCCTCTGCGTGACACCTTGACGCCATCCACGCTGAAGTAGAGCTCGTATGCCACATCACATGCCAGAGAAAAACCATATTTCTGAAGACAAAGGAAGACGTTATGAGTTGGCCTCTGTTTAGTTACTTGTCATAATTATTGATTTATCTTAAGAGCAGTCGACCACTGAAAGGGTCAACTTTCTTGCCCTTTTTCAAACACTATATATATACAAACACTGCTATGCGAGAGAGGAGCTGATAAATAGTTTCTTTTAGTTGATACATGTAATCAGTCAATCTTAGAAACTCTGTAACACTTTTTCTTTAGTTTAATGGAGGTTTTGTGGATGATGTGCATGATCTTGTCTTAAGTAGCGTGAGCCAGTTATCGCTCTGATTGTTGGGAGGGCCATTAGAGGAAATTTCAACTCAAAATGGGCCTTTTAACTCTAATTCAAATTCCATGTCATCATGTGTTAGCCAATGAAATTGCTTTAAATTTGAAATACTGTATAGGTCTTAAACACTTTTTTAATATAAATTTGGGGATATGTATCATAAAAAAAACTACTTTTTTGGTTTGTATTTTCGACATATCTCTCCATGTTTTTACTCAAATTTTGATCACGAGAGCTCTTTGGATGTGGAATGAAATTCTGCATCCAATGAGTACCCAGTCAGCATACTTTTGATGGACCCTGCTATCCAAAAAACAAGAAATACTTAAAAAATGTGATGATGACATTACCATCATATTTTTTGAGGTATTAGGCTTATTTTTTGAGTAGCGAGGTCTGTTAAAAGTATGCCCTGTTAAAAGTATTCCGAGTGGGTACTTGTTGGATGTGGAATTTAATTCCACATCCAACGATCTCTTCTGATTGAAATTTGAGTAAAAACAAGGGGATATATGTCAAAAATACAAACAAAAAAGTAGTTTTTTTTTTAATTTTCTTCCTCCAAAATTAATAAATATTATTTTATTATTTTAGCTATTATTTTATTACTTTTTTTAGGAGGCCCATTTTGAGTTGAAATTTCTTCTAATGCCCCCGTCAACCAGAGCTTTCTCTTTCCGTGTATTTTCATTCTTCCCTTTCTGCAATTAGCATAGTTTTATGTATAATTTGTATATGCAACTTAGTTATTTAATTTTTTTATGTTATTTATTTCCTGTAGCTTAAACTTTGATATTATGCTATTAATGGAGTTTCCTTTGTGAGTTAAGCAACCGGTTGCGCATAAATTAGTTTTTGATTTCCTTTTGAAGTCTTTTCAGCTCATTTGCTTGATGTTATATTGATAGAATATATTGCTTTGATCAAGTTACAATAGGTTCAGCCTTATTTACTTATGTTTCGTCATGAATTTGTTTAATTAGATTTCAGTTGTTCAATGATGCAATGAATAATAATCCTTTCTTTTTTAAATTATGAATAAGTTTAGATAATTTTGCTATGAAATTTGATGATTAAGTAGGCTCAGTTTATGTTCTTTACATTTTAGTATCATATACATGGGTCAATTTTCCTTAAAATATTTTAGATTATTAATTTCTTCATAGTTTAGTGTGCAGATTGTCATTCGGACAGCCTGTTATGTCTGTTATATAGACCTCTATTTCAGTCTGTTATCCAGTCTTCCATTCAACTCTTAGTGATTTTCACTTGTTTTAAGCCTGTTTTATTAACTTTTCGATTATGTGTTGATAAATGGCGATTAGATAATGGTTGTGTCTTTTCTTCCAGCTTTAGATTAAATTGTTTAAATACTTATTAAGTTTTATTTCTATTTCTTCTTCCTCCTCATATGATGTTCGAAATTATGTTTACTATGTTGCCTTGTAATTATGTCTTTGGTTTGATTTAATTTATTCCTTTGCATGTGAAGTTTAGGGTCAAATTTACTAATATACTAGTATCTTGTAAATCATTCATAGAAATAAGGCTTGTTCTTCCCATCATGTTATTATTGAGAAAACCTATAGGATAGGTTTTAAAATCATTTTATTAATTTTTCTATTGTGCTTCTTTTTATTAGTTTTTCTACTTATTTAAAAGTTAGGTCAACTTGCTTATAGTTTTGTTCTATCCTTTGCAGGTTAGTAGTTATACACCTATGAAATAAACCATCATGTTTACTATCACTTGCAGTTGGACATTTCTTAGTCTGCATATTTTTGTAGAGGTCAAATTAGATTTGATCCCATTTAGTTTCTATACTTCCTTTGAGAGTCGCTTCAAACACCTATCGTACTCCTATCCCAATCAGAGTGAATTCTTATCCTCAAAATAACCAAGGAGAGGGGAACTAAAATGGTTTAGTGTAACTTATTATGTACATTTGTTAATTGCGTGTATAGTTTTTAGAAAGCATATCTAGTTGTTGTAAATCTTTCTTTGTGTAGTCAATCTTTAAAGTTGTTTAGCAGTAAAACATATTTTCTTATAGAGAACAGTTCATTGGCATAGCGTTGTCTATATTTTTATCCTTTAGTAGTTTTTTATAGAGTAGAGTAGTATAACTTGATACCACTCTGGTCTAGTATTTTGTTTAATTATCCTGATAAATGAATTCTTAGGAGTTTTACTCAGTTTTTCATTTTGAAATATCTTTTGATATTTTGTTTGTTAAAGTATTACCACGATACCCTAGGAACCCTTCTACCTTCACATATATTTTGTGTCATAGGGTAGATTGCTTGGAGAATTCTCATGACATTGTTGATGTATTTGTAATTTTGAAATGTATTCACTTGTATATCTTATGTATTGTACCCTGATGTTTATATCGGGAAGTATCTGTAATGTAATTGAGTCATGTCATGCCCCAATGTTGCTATCGGGAGATTAAATAATAAAAACAAGTCAGGTAAATTCATAGACTGTAACCCTACTTATTGATCAAGGGTTAAAGTCCTCATAGTTGTGAGGCCCTAGGGTTATTAGACTCTCATAGAGAAGTCGGCCCTAGTGAGTTATTATCAAGTCAGGAATTAGTATAAATAGAGAGGGACCATCTCTATTTAACACACATTCACTCACACTCAGTCGTAGTGCATAACTGAGAGAGAAAGAAGAAGCTAGGACAAGAGAGAGAGAGACTACTACTGTCAGGAGATCATCTTACTGTCTTTGGGTTTTACTTTTGGTGTTGATTCTATCTATGAGGAAGTTGCGGGGTTTTCTCCTTTATGGTTTCCCCAAGGAAAATCATTGTGTTCATTTTATCTTGTGATTGATTGTTGTGCTTGTTATTCTCTTGGATAAGATCCTAAGATCCTATAGCTTAAATGTTAAAAATCTAACATGGTATCAGAGTTAACCTCAGAAGAAGACACTGTGCAGCTGCTGAAGCTGGGCTTCCTACTTTTTGTATCTCTCTCCATATATTTTCAGTAAAAGGAGGCTAGGATGACTCTCCTCCCTAGGGCACATCTTTCTGTCGAAGCAGAATATGATTCTAAGCATTTTCAGTTTTTGACTTGACACTACTATGGGAAATTAGGGCTTTCCATAGAAGTGGAATTTTTGAGTGATCCCAAGCCTGGATTCATCTTCTCCCCAAACTCAAATTTTAGAGATCAATATCAATTTTTTTGGTTAGGTAGAACTCCGGGAAATTCAAACCCTAATCTGCTGCTGAACCAGAAAACCAGCTCTGCAGAAATTTAGCTCTAGATCCAATTCCGACATATTAACCTGGTAAGATCTAAATATTTTGTATTTCCATTTGAGGTTCTCTGTTAAGATGTCTCATCATACCAAGCTTGATGATAATCTTGAGGGATCTGATAACTTTCGAGCTTGGAAGTATAGGATCTCCCTGATCCTGGAAGAAAATGAGTTGGAATCTTACATCAATGAAGAGGTTCCAGTTCCAGAGGGAGATGAGGCTAAGACCTTACAAAAGAATAAATTGGTCATGGATAAGAGGATTATTGATGATTCAATCAAGATCACCTCATACCACAGGTGTCCTCCCTAAAGACATCAAAAGAGATGTTCGATGCCTTGACCAAGTTATTTGAAGGGAAGAACATAAATCGGAAGATGACTCTGAGAAACCAATTGAAGAATGTAAAGATACAAAATGCGGAGACCATCTAGTCCTACTTGACAAGGGTCTCCCATATCAAGGAACAACTTGAATTGGTAGATGAAGAAGTAGAGAATGCAGAAATTGTGATGACCACCTTGAATGGTCTTCCTAGGGCATGTGACTCTTTCATTCAAGGGATTTGTGATAGAAATAAGCTAGTCAAGTTTAGCAGACTATGGGAGGAATGCTCACAAGAAGAAGCTCGAATATTAGCACGAGAAGAAAAGATGGGAAGTGAAGATCAAGCTCTCACAATACAATCCAATAAAAGAAGAACATACCATCACAGAGGTAAGCACTCTCACCAGAAGAAAAATACTAGAAAATCTAGCAAAGATTTGTCTAAGTTCATTTGCTATAAATGTGATGAAAGAGGACACCTTGAAAGAGATTGTCCTAGAAACAAAGATAGATCTCACAAGAGGAAAGGAAACAAGAAAAGACATCATGCTCATGCTGCAGAAGATGATGAGCCTTCCAAGAAGAGAATCAAACAAGACAATTATGATTCTCTAAGTGATGAAGAATATGTTTTGATTTCCGCTCTCACAGGAAACATCACACATGTAAGAAATGATTGGATTATAGACAGTGGGGCTTCTAAACATATGATGGGATTCAAAGAATCATTTGTGAAACTATCAGAACATGAATCACCCCACAAGGTGAAACTTGGGGATGACTACCAATATCCAATAAAAGTAGTGGAGAATCCTCCTACAAATTAGACTCTAGAAAGTCTATGAAAATGAAGGATGTCCTATTTGTACCAAGACTAAAGAAGAACCTTCTCTCCATCTCTGCATTAGATGCAAAAGGCATGAGAGTTGCATTTATAAATGGCCAAGCCATCATGTGGCCAAAAGGAAAGACTATTGATGATGCAGTAGTAAAAGAAGAACAAGAGGGAGGACTATACAGATTAAAGGGCCAACCAGAACAAGCTTTGGTTCATGACTGAGTAGAACCAAATGAACTTTGGCATAGAAGGCTTGTACATGTGCACTATAGGGAACTACAACTTGCAATAAAATATGTTGAAGGTCTTCCAAAAATACAATCAAAACATGAATTAGTATGCAAGGGATGTGCGAAAGGAAAGAACACAAAGAAGACATTTCCAAGTAGTGAAAGCAAGGCTAAAGGAATATTGGAAATCATTCACTCTGATGTCATCCAGTTCATTAAGTGGGTATGTACACTATGTTTCTTTCATTGATGATTTTTCTAGAAAGACATGGATATACTTCATTAAGAACAAAGATGAAGTATTCAGAAAGTTCAAGGAATTCAAAGCCTTGATAAAAAATTACACAGAAAAGAAGATCGATATTTTTCGATGAGAAAATGGTGGAGAATTCACATCAAATGAATTCAAGGAATTATGCAAAGATTATAGGATTAAGAGGGAGTTGACCACTCCATATAATCCACAACAGAATGGGGTTGTAGAAAGAAAGAATAGAACAATCATGGAAGTGGCAAGGGAAATTCTTCATGATCAAGATCTTCCTATGCATCTATGGGCAAAATCTGCTAGAACAACTGTGTATGTACAGAACCGTACTCCACATAGAGTACTCAAGAACAATAAACCTGAAGAAGTGTTTTTTGGAAAGAAAGTAGAAGTTATTCATCTCAAAATATTTGGTTGTCCAGTGTACATACACATTTCGAAAGAAAAGAGGACAAAGTTAGATCCTTAAGGAAGGAAGGGTATAATTTTGGGATACTCTGAAAGATCGAAGGCTTATAGAATATACTTCCCAGGATTCAAGAAGAACAACATCAGCAGGGATGTAACATTTGATGAAGACTTAGCTTACAACAAATCCAGAAAGAAACCTGCTGAAGAATCTGAAGAAACAAAAGTACCCAGAATTCATGACACAACCATGAACGATGCAACTCAAGAAGAAGATCGAGAAATAGAAGAACCTCAAGAGCCTGTAGATCCACCTCAGGAGAAGAATCCTCACAAGAGGAAAGTTTCTTGGGTACGAGAATCTATCCAAGGTGAAAAAAGATATGGGGCTCCAGAAGAGATACATAGAGAGAGGAAAATAACTAGGTCCTGCTGCAGTTATGTAGCCCTATTATGTGACTTCATTGATAAAGAACCTTCCAACTATGAAGAAGTGGCAGAAAAGAAAGAATGGAAGGATGCTATGATTGAAGAGTATCAATTGATCATGAATAATGATGTTTGGGATGTTGTCCCAAGACCAGAGGGGAATTTTGTTGTAACTTGCAAATGGATCTATAAGATCAAGCATGTTGCAGATGGTAGCATAGAGAAATATAAAGCAAGATTTGTGGTTCATGGTTTCTCCCAGAAAGAACGAATAGATTATGAAGATACTTTTGCTCCTATAGCCAGATATACTTCCATCAGATCAATACTTGCTTTAGATGTATTAATGAAGTGGAAAGTACACCAGATTGATGTCAAGACAGTTTTCTTTAATGGTGTAGTAGAAGAAGAAGTATATGTGGAGAAGCCACTCGGTTTTGAGACACATGATAGGGAGACTCATGTGTGTAAGTTAAAGAAAGCCATGTACAGTTTGAAACAGACACCCAGGACATGGTGCAGAAGAATTGACAGCTTCCTATCAAGTTTGGGCTTTACCAAGAGTAAAGAGGATTCCAACCTTTACTACAAGGTTCAAGACGGGAATCCAGTGATCCTCCTACTGTATGTAGATGATCTATTTGTAATAGGTGAGGATGGGTTGATTCCCGATACAAAGACGAAGCTTGCTACCGAGTTCGAAATGAAGGACTTGGGTATGATGCACTACTTTCTATGCATGGAGGTGTGGCATAATGTAGATGGAATATCCCTGGGACAAGGGAAGTATGTAGTAGAGATCCTAAAGAGGTTCAAGATGATGGACTGCAAGGCCATGACCACACCTATGGCATTGAACTTGAAGCTATTGAGTGATGCTTCATCAGAAACAATTGATGCTACGATGTATCGTCAGATGATTGGGTCCTTGATATACCTGATGAATACAAGACCAGATAATTGCTTTATTGTGAACACATTGAGCCAGTTCCTGACGGATTCGAGACATGTTCACTTGATTGCTGCAAAGCATATTATGAGGTCCCTAAAGGGTACATTTAACTATGGGCTCAAGTATGAAGCAAATCAGAAGATTAACCTAGAAGTTTATGTGGATTTAGATTGGGAAGGCAATGCCATTGATAGAAAGAGCACTTCAGGTTGTTGCTTCAGTATGGGATCAGGTGTGATCTCCTGGTTTAGCAAGAAGCAATCCTGTGTGGCACTGAGTATAGCCGAAGTAGAGTATGTTATAGCTTGTTCGGCTAGTTGCGAGGTAGTGTGGATGAGAAAGCTACTGTCTAATTTATTTGATCTCTAGATGGATGCTACTTATATATATTGCAACAACTAGAGCTGTGTGAAGTCGTCGAAGAACCTAGTGTTCCATGACAAGTCAAATCATATTGAGATCAAGTATCACTATATCAGGGATATGGTGCAAAGAGGAGTAGTGAAGCTCCAGTATGTTGCGACAGATGAGTAGATAGCTGATGTACTGACCAAACCATTAGCCAGAGTGAAATTTGAGTACTTCAGGGAGAAACTTGGTGTTCTCTAGATTGAGGTTCCCTCCAAAGGGAATTGATGTGTTTGTTAGCCTTTTTGACATGGTGGAAGGTTGAGCTTCACATGGTCAGATGTAAGTGCAGAGATGCTTCGATGTGATTGTAGATTGTGTTACCACATGACTAGTGCAGAGATATTTTGATGTGATTGTGGGATGTGTTCCCACATGATTAGTGCAGATCCATTATGATGTGATTGAGGGATGTGTTCCCACATGGTCAGATATAAGTACAGAGATATTCTAATGTGATTGTGGGATGTGTTCCCACATGATCAGTGCAGAGCCATTCTGATATGATTGAGGGATGTGTTCCCACATGATCAGATATAAGTGTAGAGATATTCTGATGTGATTGTGGGATGTGTTCCCACATGATCAGTGCAAAGCCATTCTGATGTGATTACGGGATGTGTTCCCACATGATCAGATGTAAGTGCAGAGCCTTTCTGACAAGATGAGGTCGAATGTAAGTGCATTTCTGACAAGATGAGGTCGGTTGTAAGTGCAAATCCTTTCAGACAAGATGAGGTCGGATGTAAGTGCATCACCTTTCTAACAAGATTAGGTTGGATGTAAGTGTAGAGCCTTTCTAACAAGATGAGGTCGGATGTAAGTGTAGTGCCTTTTTGACAAGATGAGGTCGGATGTAAGTGCAGAGCCTTTCTGACAAGATGAGGTCAGATGTGAGTGTTGGGCCTTTGTAACATGGTTTTTGGATGTGTTCCTCCCATGGTCAGATGTGAGTGCTGGGCGTGCCTTTCTGACATGGTTCTTTGATGTGTTCCTCCCATGGTCAGATATAAGTGTTGGGAGGGCCTTTCTGACATGGTTCATTCCATGGTCAGATATAAGTGTTGAAGACAATTAATACCTACATGAAGGATAGGCCTAAAACCGGCATGGAAAAGGGCTGGCTCTATAGAAATTCCTGTGACAAGTATAATTGAGATAGCACCAGTGATGATGACCTAGTGATGATCTAGCAGTGATGATTCAGATCAAGTGATGATCCAGTGATGATATAGACTTGATGATGATCTAGTGATGCTACAAATCAAGTTATGATCCAGACTTGATGATGATCCAGTGATGCTCCAGATCAAGTGATGATCCAGACTTAATGATGATCCAGTGATGACCCATATCCAGTGATGATCCAGACTTGATGAAGAGACTTGACGATGAAGATGACTTGAAGATGAAGATGGATTGAATATGAATATGACTTGATGATGATCCAGATAATACAGAGAAGAAGACTTGTGCTAATAAATTGTGTCGAGAGAATACCTTCCTATTTAAGAGGGAGCGTTGATGTATTTGTAAGTTCGGAATGTATTCACTTGTATATCTAATGTATTGTACCCCAATGTTTATATTGGGAAGTATCTATAATGTAATTGAGTCATGTGATGCCTCAATGTTCCTATCGGGAGATTCAATAATGTAAACAAGTCATGTAAAGTCATAGAGTGTAACCCTCCTTATTGATAAAGGGTTAAAGTCCCCACAGTTATGGGCCCCTAGGGTTATTAGACTCTCCTAGAGAAGTCATCCCTAGTGAGTTATTGTCAAGATGGGAATTAGTATAAATAGAGAGGGAACCTATCTATTTAACACACATTCACTCACACTCAGTTGTATCGCATAATTGAGAGAGAAAGAAGAATCCCGGACAAGAGAGAGAGAGACTACTGCTGTCGGGAGATCATCTTACTGTCTTTGGGTTTTACTTTTGGTGATGATTCTATATCTAAGGAAGTTGCAGGGTTTTATCCTTTATGGTTTCCCCGAGGAAAATATTTTTGTTCATTGTCTCTTGTGATTGATTGTTGTGCTTGTTATTCTCTCAGATAAGATCCTTAGATCATATAGCTTAAATGTTAAAAATCTAACAGACATGAGGGATCATGAGAAACATGGAAAATTGCAGGTTCTTTATTTGTTTAAATATGAGATTTATGAGATCCAATCACTAGTTGTGGTGGAAGAGGAACTTGAGTTGCCTCTTGAAGATGGGTGCACACTTTCTAAAGAAGTGCATGATTCCACTACCTTGGAACCAAACCATGTGGAAATTTTTTCATTTTTAAGGGAGGTGCATACTCCTACCCCTATGGATCCTTCACATGATGACAATTTTGCACTTTTTGATCATTTGGGTGAGTTGGTTCTTTATCCTACAGCCTACACTTCCAAATTTTGCAGCATTCATCCTAATGAAGTATGGGTGAAAGGTTTCTTCTTTATTGTGCCACATGAAGAGTATGGACTTTCTATCTCTCATTTTGATGATGACATGATTAGAGAACCATATTATTCACAATTGCAGAAACATCCTTTGTTACAGTATGATGATACACATCTGCATTGGTGCACCTATTATGTTCACTTGAGTCACTTGGAGACTCATGATTTTCCTTGCTCCTTGCCTAGTACCTTTGATGTTGGAGGAGCTTCATTCCACACTTGGGTGAAGAGATACATGATT
This sequence comes from Pseudotsuga menziesii, assembly GCA_001517045.1. Taxonomy (NCBI): domain Eukaryota; kingdom Viridiplantae; phylum Streptophyta; class Pinopsida; order Pinales; family Pinaceae; genus Pseudotsuga; species Pseudotsuga menziesii. The sequence goes on from LPNX010973427.1 coordinate 333,294, forward strand.
GAGGAACATTATTATTGGCAGCAACGTCCTTCATTATTTCATGATGATATACATATTCATGGGTGTATTAATGAGACTTCTTTGATCCACTTGAAGTCTTGATGTTTGCTTTGCTCCTTATTTGGTTCATATTTTGGTGGAGGTTCTTCATTCACTCCTTGGATCAAATAAAACATGGTTGATTATATGGATGCAGATTATATATATTTGGAGCAGTATTATGGGTCATGGGATCCTCAACTATGTCATTGGAGCAGATTTGATTGCTCACTTGAAGCTTCTATGCACTTGGAAAATGGTGGTATACTTACTTGGAAGTATAAGCACTTTCATGATTTTTTGATGGGGAATCTCCCTGATGTACATTTTTATTATGTTGTTATGTACTTTGATGATATATATTATGTACTCATTATGTTTGGAAGAATGTGTAGAAATAATAGATCAATTCTATGAGCAATGATTCTAAGAAGAAGCACAGGAAATAGATCTTGCTACTAAGAATTCTCACAAGCATACATAGGAAAAATAGAGAGAAGAAAAGAGACTGAATAACATGAATGAAGAGATGAATATTGGTGTGCATCCTTCCATTGAATAATGATGAATAATAGTTTACATAAATAGTACATCCCTCATAGGAAAATCGAGTTGTATGGAGACAACTCATAAAGCTCAAAAAGGTTGACATACCAAAATATAGCAAACCCCCATAGGTGGCTAAAGCACTTCCAAAATATATCAATGACCTCACGAATTGGAAAAAGAATGAGTGATTTTTCAAGGATATGGAAAAAACATGCTAATCCTAGAAAATGGAGGAAAATCATGAAGGATGGGTTGGAAACAAAAGCACCCAGTTTCCTAGTTTGACTAGATTTACCTTATCCATAGAAAATAAGAAAAAGCAGAATAAAGAAGAATCTGTTGTAAAGTGTTCTATACTAATTCTGGATGGTCAAAAGGCAGTCAAGATCAACCCAAAATTAGAAATAAATCATTCCTAGGATATAGATGGCATGTATTGACTTTAAGGTGCAAGTGGATGCCAACTATTTAAGCTAGTGGGTGAATAATTAATCAAATAATGATTAATTATTTTATCCTAAGTTATGAGTGGGTTTAATATATTCCAACACCCCCCTATAAGTCTGACTTTATGATGGTATGACAAAAAATATGGATGCATATAGGGCCCAACAACAAGGCTATGGTCACCATTTAACAATTATTATGTCCAAAAAAGTGAGGACAGATGCAAAACCACATGAGGAAAATCCTCCCTCAAGATAGGACAAGGCACAAAATTTGAAATATGTCTTCAACATATCTTCATATTCACTTTAATGAGCTGAATGAACTACTTCTGGATGAAGGACTTATTGAATAAATCATGAACTCCATGATCATGCGCTAGAGTGTAGAACCTGCAAGAAGGAAGAGGAGAGACTCCTGGTATCTCATCAAATAATGAAGTATTAGAATTATATAAATGCTTCTTGCTGCTGTCAAACTCTGATATGAAAACATAATCTGAAATGGAAAAGAGATATGTGCATACTCCTTCCCAAAGAGTACAAAAATTAAGACAATTTATTTCACACTCAATTCCCTAAATAGCTACAAAATTGTGATGTGAATCAAATGTCAATATTCCAATATGATGTAGCACCTTTCCAGATCTGATATGAGTTTGATAAAAATATGCTATATCAGAAACATTAGCATATGGAACAACAAATACAAAGGCTTCAGTGGCTCCATGAGGATATAGGGCTAGACTACGAAAACTATGAGCAACTGGGGAAAACTGATAGGTGTATAAATCCGAATGATGGATGGGCATAAGATCTGAACCATAAGTGTTTATAACAGATCCAAACATGTTTAATATCAGTCCAAATATGACTAAGGTCATGGATAACCAGCAACTGAAAGATAGGAAAGACTTCAAACCATGTAAGATAAATATCACTGCATAAGAGACCAATGAGGAATAAAATAGTGAACTTGGGATTTGTATAGTCTTAGGATTATTCAAAGGTATGGTAGATGGTATGGATGGTGATATGATATGTGTATCAACCTGCAAATATTCTTATAAATCAGAATCCAAAGGATCACATATAATCATATCAGTAGACTCATGGGAATACACTGGTAATGAATCCTCTAAATGAAAGGAGGAAAGAATGAGATGTTCACAATATTCAAGGAGGTTCTGAGTATTGATGACAAGAAAAAAGGAGGAGATACTGAAGCACATGAGATCAAGTAGGGTAAGTGTTATCCACCTGAATGGCACCTCTCCGTCCGAGTGTCGATATTCGCTATGTTGGCACACAAAAGGACATTTATGGATTGAGGGTTGCCCAAAACACTATAGATGGGCTTATTATGAACTACATTTATCATCCATCCAGCTGGTTATTTTTACCTTTTAAATATGTCAAGTCCTGTATGCGACTCTTCTTATATGCAACTCGCCTGTTGTATGTGAGTGTCAGTTATTGCATCTCGCATGCAGATTTGTACGCGGGTTACCCTTAGAGCAACTCGCGTGTCATACGCGAGTTTCTAGTATTGATACCCGTGTACACCTTCCTTTGGCATTAAAAATAAAAAATCGTGATTACTTGAGATTAGTTAAGCACTTAACCTTAATCACCTTAACTGTCTCAACCTCCTCAACCTTCGAAACTGCCTTATTTCACCGAGTATAAATACAGGCCTTGGGGAGGGTGTTAATCACATACACTTGGCGAGCAAAGTTATGCTGGTGGAGTTCATTCAGAATTCTTTGGAGCAGTGGAACTCAGAATCCGTTGGTTGCAGAGGAGTCCTTGTCTTAGGCATTGGGTTGTAATCTGAACTCTTTCATTATTGTTAATAAAGAGAATCCTTCTTCCATATGTGTCTTGAATGTCTCTCATATATTGTGGTTTGATAAATATTTATGGTTCAGCACTCTGTATATGATTTATCTAACCTGTTTATATATCTGTATCATCTTGTATTTGGAGGATTGACTCTTGACAGGTGAAGGAGAAGCATCCTTGAAGACTTTGAAGGAGAAGCAGAGCGGAAGAGGACAAGCTAGGATCAACCGTTGTATATTGGGTGAGTCTTTTCTATCCTCTTATTTCCTTTACTACACTCTAGAGTTGATTGACTGCAAGTTTCATGAGTATGTTGGTAACCCCAGACCTTCGGTTATCAGGTGTTTATTCCTATACAATAGAACTGGCGACTCCGCTGGGGAGCCTAGACTGCTGTAGGTTGTTTCTGTCACCCTTGACCAGTCTTTTCTTTGAAGTTTGTGTGTAGTATTTTATCCTGGTTCATACTTATCACAGTGTTTGAAAGTCTTCTGGATTCTTCTTATTTTTTGAGAAAAATTTTGTACCTGTACGCGGGTTGCTCTTCTGCACAGTCGTGTACAGAGGCCTGCATATGCAGGTTTCTCTCTTGGACAGTCACGTACAGTACACAAGTTGCCCTTCTATACAGTCGCGTACAAGCCTGGAAATAGGGATTTTTTAGGATTGGGTTTGCTTGTCCCTCTCTTTGTGTAATTCCTGTTTGTTAGTTGGTTTTCTTTATAAATACTGTGTTTCTTGTCTGAAGACCTTTGGTGAACACACTTTGTGCTTTTTTGAAAGCCCTTGGGTTTCTTTTGTTTGGATTGTCTTCTGTTTGTATGCTGAAGTAGCTTGGCCTGTTGGGTTATAGGTTGAAGTGTCTCTGTCTGGATCAGTGATCAGGGTCTTGGGCATTGTTTTTCTAGTCTATCTTTTGATGATGATTGGTTTTTCACTTACCTTTATGAGTTTACAGTGATCTTTTGTCATTGTGTGCACCCAAGCTAGGGTTCCTAGTCTCCCTTTGCTAGTTGATTCTTGGTTCTTTTAGCCTGTTTTACTTCAGTTTGTTTTTTTATACAGTTGGTTAGATCCAAGTGTACTCAAGTTTTGTGCATTTTATGTGCATGGTAGAGTTTGAGCAATTTTAAAAAGTGAAAAGAAAAACATTGTCAAACTTTTGCATTTTCTTTTGCATAAGTAGTTTTCATTTCAGTTTTAAAATATAATCTCAAAAACTACAAAAAATATAGGCTTAGTTTCTTTTATCGTTTGCATTAGTTCATCAATATATATTTACAAAAAAGAAAAAGAAGTTTGCTTTAATAGTGGTAATTTTCTTTGAAAAATACACCTTTACTTTTATTTATTTCTTATCGAGTCAAAAACACCATATTTCATCACTCCATTTCCTTCTGAGTAAGAAAAATCCCTTTAAAATGAACGCAATAATTAAAATTTACTAGTAATTTTTGTTTTTAGGGGCTTTTCACCTACTAGCTTAGGCTAAACTTGTGGGATAGGAAGTGTAAACTTCCCATAAGTTTTAAAATTCAGACATAGTGGACCTTTCTTTAGGTAAATCCTTGACTTTATTGATTGTATCTGGGAAGATCCTCTCAAACGGGAGTCAAGCACGAGGCCGCGTGGAGGCATGGACTGAGGAGATAACCCTCTGATTCCTTGTCAAAACATAAATCGGGACTTTTACGCATCTAGGGATTCTGTCCTAGACAGAGTTTCGGGCTTAGATACCCTGCCCATGCATACGAGTCAGGCTTGCGACTGTCCCCCCAGACTGTTGGTATAGCTAAGGTAGCCTTTAGTCTCTTGACATTTAGGGTTCATACCTAGGTAAACCGGAAGGCTATTTCTGGTTCACCTTGAACGGGCTTGGAAGGTAACCCTTGTTGTAAGTGTAGGAGGGCAGTTGGGTAATTCCTTCGCTTGTGCCTAAAAACCACTTCAAGGACACCAAGTAATCGTTCATCAACTTTGTTCGGGAAAGTACATCTTTCACCCTTGTTTGATTGTTTGAGGCTTTAGGATTTTTATAGTGTATGCTCTGTGGTTTTGCCTGTGTTTAGTTGGCCTTAGGGTGTGATTTGTTAAATTTTCAATCATGGAGGACCAACCTATTAGAAGGTCAAGAAGGTTTAGAAACCTTCCTCCTCTTGTCACATTGTATCCTCCACCTCCACCCCAAAGGCGGAGATTGGACACGGATGGTTCATTTGAACCGGTAGGGCTAAGTGAAGTTCTAGGTGAACCAGAACTTATAGTTAACTATTTTGATCTTGATGTAGTTGAGATAGAAGGCTTGCAGAATGACGAGTTTGCAAGGAATTTTAACACCCCCTTGACTGATTTAAACAATCCTGTGATCGTTCAGGTTAGACCTTTTGATTCACCTGTGTTAGGTGTCCCTGTGGGTAGGATAATGTCTTCTGCAGAAGAAATTCATTTTGTATTCACCTCAGCCATTTCGGTTGAAGGGGTACTACCTCCCCCGGTAAGTGCCCCTAGATCTAGTATACCTTCTACACCTTTGACTCCAGTGAGCTGGGTGGTTTAACCACTGGTTCACTCAAACCTAGCAGGTACTTCTGGTGACATGGTTACTGGGATCCCCAGTATACCTACTATTCCTTCTTCCTTTCCATATACTACCCAGGGCGGTCCGGTAGGATCCTCGACGTTTGTCCAAGGATTTCCTTGGAATGGGGGGCACATTCCCCCATCCTCTCCATACATAGGCCCATCACCTTCCTATGTAGGAGTGCAGTTTGGGAAAAATACCTCTTATGGGAAAAATTTCCAAACTCCGATTTCGGTTCCGTTTACGAGCTCTCCCTTTTCGTTGTTTAGCGGAGGGATACCGGCTCCTATCTTTCAGACCCTTGTTTCTATGGGGACGGCCCAAAATTCTTATACTACACCTCCCACACACAATCCTGTGGCTTACAGATGGAATTCGTTTCAGAGTAATCTACCCACTTCGCAACCAGTGGCAGGGGGAAACCCCACTTTTACCCATGGGCATTCGAGGGCAGGTCCCTCTAATCCCCAGGCTGGCACATTTAGTACTCTAGTTTGACCCAAAATTCCATTCCTGGAAACCTTAAACTTGCCAGATTTGTCAAAATTAATGAATGACCCAGTGAGGCATGACCCCTTGTGGCCACCTGTTCCCACCAAATTTCCATCGGACATCCCTAAATTCGAAGGAAAAGTTGGTGAAGATCCTGGGGCTCATGCCACCACATTCCATTTATGGTTTTCTTCAAATTCATTGAATGAAGATTCAGTTAGGTTGAGGCTGTTCCAGAGAACCTTAACAGGTACCGCGGAAAAATGATATATTGAATTGCCTTCTGCTGCTTTCAGTAGTTTCTGGGACTTGGCTAGTGCATTTCTTAGCCACTTTCAGCTTCCGATCTGATATGATTTCGGAACGGAATTGTTGTCTACTTTTAGGCAGAACAAGGCTACCCACATCTCGGATCACATCCAAGAGTGGAGGAGGCGAAAGAGCCTTATAAAAGCCACTATTCCTCCTGAGTTCCTTTTAGAGTGGTTCCTTAAATCCATGTTTCCCTACATATCTAAGGATGTATCCACCTCAGGAGTGACGAATGAAGAAGAAGCCATTCTCAGGGCCCAACAACTGGATTTGATTTATTCACAATCTGGGATCTTGTATGAGATTATCCCTAAGGCACCGAGGCCTACGCATGATGCAGAGAAGCCTAAGCCTGGACCCCATGTCGATGGTGTGGTTGGGTCCATTAACTCTCCCACCATAGAATCTTTGGCTAAGCAACTTCATTAGTTTTTCATCAAGCAGTCTACAGCGGAGGCAGAAAAGGCTGCCCCCTCCCCCCAGAGTGGAAATTTTTTTGCACAAACCTCTCAGAAGGGCAATCAGCAGCCCGACGGGAAGAAAAAGAAAGGAAAGAAGGGAGAGGGAAATCAAAATAAGCAAAAGACCGCCAACAATGCTAATGGGGGCAAGAAAGAAAAGAATAAGGTCAAGTTCCTGTGAAAGTTGTGCCACGAGGACCACCTTACTCACCTTTGTCCCCTTATGGATCAAGCCTAGAAGCTGCTTAAAGCTCAACAACCGGCTGTCCTGAAGGATCCTTTTCCCCAAGGACAGAACTCTGCTTCAGCTTATAATGTAGCAAGGGGCACTCAAAATGCCCCTGACCCAAACTATATCAACATGGTTCAATATTCGACTTTGTTGCAGACAAGGAATAAAAATTATGAGAAAGAGACTCTTGAGAAGGGTAAAGCTGTAGGTGAAACTTCTAACCCTATCACAATAGAGAAGCCTGCTGAAACTATGCTGAAGATACCGAAAGGTGTCTTCAAGAAGACCTTGCATAACCCTAACGCTAGGGCTGCTTCAAACTACTCCGTGGTTGAAGATTTAGCTCAAACCCCGTGTACAATGTCAGCTTTAGAGGTGTTACAGAGTTGTCCCGCTCAGCGGGATGCCCTCTTAGTAGCTTTAGGCAGCATGGACTCATCCAGTCTCATGGAAAAATTTCATTTGTCTGATGTTAAAATTTACCTGCCTTACCATGTAGCCTTATCAATAGATGTCGTCCATGGTGGTAAGACCATTGGAAGGGCAGTTGTTGATGAGGATGCTTCTACATGTGTTATGTCCTTGACCTACTGGAAAGCTCTTGGATCCCCAGAGCTGGTCCCATCAAACACTTTGCTTACTGCTTTTGATGGAAGATCCTTCCATCCGCATGGTAACCTGTCAGTTTTTGAAATGAAGTTGGTAGGCAAAGCAGTGTCTGTTGAAGTAGAAGTGATTGATGCTCCTTTGGACTATAATCTGCTTCTGGGAAGGAATTGGACTTATGCGATGTCCGCTATTGTGTTGGTCATTTTTCGTGTAGTGGTTTTTCCACATGAAGGCAAGTTGGTTACTATTGACCAACTTGATTATACTTGAAAAAGTCATTTAGAGTCTAATGACTCCACTGTGCCATTGGTTGATTAGGTCAAACCTGCTGCACAAAGCTTGGGGGATGGAATGTACACATCACTGATGGGCACGTTTGATCTTCCAACCCCAGTTAATTATATCGGTTCTACTAGTATGGGGAATTCCATAGCTACGGTTGTCGATAGGACTGATCCTTGGGTTCTCCCAACCCCCCATGAACTTGAAGTGCCCTTATCGACAGTGGAGGTAGCTTATCAAGCTATCACTCAAGCCACTGTTGATCCCATTCCAAATCCTCTAATAGTCTCGGATGATCTGGAAGAAGTCTATTTGCCCGCATGGGCGGAAAACTCTTCGTACTCTATAGATTGTTTAGACATGGTTTTACCTTCTGATGAAGCCATTCTGGAAGACATGAGTGGACATGGTAAGATTTGTGAGGATATTCATCATCGATCCTATTTTCTTCCAGAACTAAGCAGAATAGAAAATCAAGAGTTTCGTTTGATACTATCAGAAGATGTTGATATACCTATCAATCCCTTCCCTAGGGAAGGAATGTTTGCCGAGGGGAATATGGAAAATATTTCCGCCACTATACCTATTAACATCTCTGTGAACCCTGATGTCATGGAAAACATATATATAGGTGCAAATTGCTCTCCTAAAGAGATTGCCATCTATACTGCCCTTTTTAAGGAATTCCACGATATCTTTGCCTGGTCATATGAGGAGATGCCGGGCATAGATCCATCGATTGTTGAACATGAAATCTGAACATATCATGATGCCAAGCCGGTTCGACAAAAGTTAAGACCTGTTAACCTGCGCAGAGCAGCGGCTATGAAGGAAGGAGTTGAAAAGTTGTTGAAGGCTGGTTTTATCTATCCCATAGCTTTGACTGAATGGGTATCCAACCCTTTTCCTATTGATAAGAAGCAAGGGACTATTCACGTCTGTACAAACTTTAGAGACCTCAATAAATCCTGTCCTAAGGACAACTACCCCACACCATTTATAGACCAGATCATAGATCCCTGTGCGGGAAGTGAGGTGTTTTTGTTTATGGATGGTTTCTCTGGATACAATTAAATTCAAATAAAACTGAAAGACCAACATAAAACTACTTTCATTTGTCCTTGGGGTACCTTCGCGTACAAGAAAATGCCCTTTGGATTGAAAAATGCTAGGGCAACCTTTCAACGGGCTATGACATTTGCTTTCCATGACATTAAAGCCATTGTCGAACCATACCTTGATGATCTACCCGCACATTCTCATAAGAGGATTCAACATCCAGATCATTTACGGTTGATATTTGAGAAATGCAGACATTATAAAATCCACTTGAATCCCCACAAGTGTGTATTCTGTGTCGAGTCAGGAAGATTACTCGGGTTCATCGTCTCTAGTAGAGGCATCCAGGCGGATCCTTTGAAAGTTGAGGCCATTGTAAATCTGCCTCCTCCTCGTTCCCTCTGGCAACTTCAAAGCCTGCAAGGAAAGTCTAATTTTCTTCGACATTTTATTGTTAACTATGCCAAGATTACTAAGGGTTTCATGCGCTTGCTCAAATAGGACACCCCATTTGTATGGGATGAAACCGCACAACTTGCTTTCGAGGCATTGAAAAATGTTTTGTTGTCAGCACCCTTATTACGTCCACCAGATTATTCTAGGGATTTTATATTATATCTAGCTGCGTCGGAGTCGACCATTGGGGTAGCACTAGTCCAAGAGGACGATAAGCTTGTAGAGCATGCCATTTATTATCTTAGCCGTGCTTTGGCCGGACCTGAACTTAGATACTCCCACGTTGAGAAATTAGCCTTAGTAGCTGTTTATGCTGTGCAGAGGTTACATCACTACATTTTACTGAGGACCACCACAGTAGTGGCGGATGTGAATCCGTTCCAATATGTTTTATCCTATCGGATTGTTGGGGGGGAATTTAACAAATGGATAGTCATTCTCCAAGAGTTTGACTTGGATTTCCAGTCCGCTAAGTCTAAGAAGTCCTTAGTTTTTGTTGAAATTATAGCAGAATTTCCTACTGAAGAAGATGCAGTGGTTGAAGATGACTCATTCCCAGATGAGCACATCTTCTTGATATCCACCTCTGATCCTTGGTATGGAGATATTCTTATATATCTCCAGAATTTGAAGTACCCTGCAGCTTCCTCAAGGGAGGAACAACGTAAATTACGCCTTCATGCGAAGAACTACCTCATTATAGGAGATACCTTATATCGACGAAGGGTAGATTCCATCTTGTGTCGTTGCCTTAACCATGAGGAAGTGGAGATTGTCCTAAATAATTCCCATAGTGGAGCATGTGGGGGTCATTTATCTAGGTTAGCAACGGCCCATAAGATATTACGTGTCGGTTCTTTCTGGCCCACGATCTTTAAAGATTGTGTGGAAGCAGTGAATCATTGTCATCCATGTCAACTTTACACCAGGAAAATGCAGTCACATCCTGCTCCGTTATTTCCCGTTGTCTCAGTAGGCCCCTTCATGAAATGGGGGATTGATTACGTGACATGCAACCCAGCCTCGGCTGGGGGGCATAAATACATCATTGTTGTTGTTGACTATTTTACGAAATGGGCAGAGGAAATGCCTACTTTCAAGGCCGACGGGGAAACAACAGCTTTCTTTATATTCAATCAGATTATTGCATGGTTTGGTATACCCAAAGTGATTGTCACTGACCATGGCAGTCATTTTCAAAATAACATGATGACGGAACTGACTACTATGCTTGGATTCAGACAAGAACAATCATCTTCGTACTATCCGCAAGCAAACGGTCAGGTTGAGGTTCTCAACAAAACTTTAAAAACTATCCTTAAAAGTACAATTGATGCAGCCCACTCTAACTGGCACATCATGCTATATCCTGCTCTTTGGGCCTACCAAACCAACGTAAAAACTGCTACGGGTTTCTCCCCTTCCCAACTCGTTCATGGAGTGGAAGCAGTTACTCCGATTGAGTGTGAAATCTCGTCTCTAAAGATATCCATTCATGTGTTACCTGATATGACTGAGCTTGAGGAATGTCTGGTACATTTAGAACACCTTGATGAACAGCGTAGAGATGCGCTGACTGCTAATCAAGCTCATAAAAATAGGGTCAAAACTCAGTATGATAAATCGGTCAAACCTCGGGTTTTCTTTGAGGGGGAACTTGTCTTGCTTTGGGACCAAAACAAAGAACCCCTGGGGGCAGGAAAATTCAAGGCCATGTGGTTAGGACCTTATGTCATGTCGAAAGTATTGAGTAAGGGTGCATATGAGTTAGTTGATTTTGATGGGAACAAGCTGCCTGAGCCTAGAAATGGGCTCTACCTGAAAAAGTACTATGCTTAGGCCTAGCACTTTTTCTTGTATTTTTATGTATATTAGGTTGTCGGTTTTGTTTTTTATACTATCTGCTAGATGTTGCAGATGTCTTTTGAAAGGTATTTAGGGTTTGCTGATGGCGCCAGCCGTCACACTTGTAACCTAGCTTTGGCAGCATGGGTTATTTATTCTCCCTCAAGACAGCTTGTTGCCATGGGAGGCGTTTGTTTAGATCATGCTTCTAATAATGTTGCTGAGTATAGGGATGTAATTGAGCTCCTATGGGATGCTTTTTCACATGGTATTACCTAGCTTGAGGTCCATCTGGACTCTCAGTTGGTTGTTTCCTAGCTCAATCGGGCTTATCAGGTATGAAATCCTATTTTATTACGTCAGTTCATGCAAATTCGTTTAATGGAAAGACATTTTGAGGTTATTACATTCAATCATATTCCACAAAATTAGAATTCATTGACTGATGCATATACTAATTACATTTTAGATTGGCATCTCACACACATTTTATAAAGATATACAACAAACATATGAAAAAAAATTGTAAATAAACTGACAACAGACAACAATATATATATATATGTGTGTGTGTGTGTGTGTGTGTGTGTGTGTGTGTGTGTGTGTGTGTGTGTGTGTGTGTGTGTGTGTAAAATATCTGTTCATAGATAGGTCAAGTCTAATCCTCAGATCTCGGCATATACAAAATATACAAAAATGTGGATCGTAGTCCATCAAAATGTCCTAGATCTACTCAGGACCACCCTGGTCACTAGGACCACCTTGGTCCCCATGGTCCCTCTACACCCTGGATTCCTCAGCCTCCTCGGCTTCGGCAGCCTCCATAACCTATATATATACAAGCACCGCTCTAACTACTCATCTGAAAAGATGCAACCAGACTGGTGGAACTCCAACAACGAACTCCTGCATGGTAGTCGGGATATGCTCTATCTGCAAGGTAGGTACTCTTTGGGTTAGCCTGGCCAGATTCCCCTCTAGAACCCTGATCAGTCCCAGGTCTTTGCCTCTGACGGGACGAACAAACATGCATGGGTTCCCTTCAGGGTGGACTGGTCCAATATCTACATTTTGATACATTTATAGGATTAAGACTTGTACATATGTATATATCTATCTTTTTAAAATTCATAAAAATTTGAAAAATGATAAAACTTAAAAATTATTTACCTAGCTCTCCCCATGCTCCTCCTAGAGGGAGGACAAGGTATGGGTCACCTCAGAAGTCCATACCAGCATATGGAAACTGCTCCAGTGTCGGTAGCTATCGTTCCCACCAGGTATAGAAATCATCATCATATACACTATGTACTGTGTCTCCTCCTCCTTGACGGAGGAATATGTCTCCCCACCTGCTCAGCCTCGGCTAACATGAAGATCTGACCGGTAGAGGTATGGCAGGGATCAATGCTGGTACTCTCGAAGAAGAAGAAGGCCACTAATATGCTCGCATAACCAAAGTTTTTCCGCCTTCCTTTCTTGCAATCGGACAATTGTCTCTTCATGATAGGGACAACTCCCGAACACCAATCATAGAGATCACCATGAAAACAGTCAACTGCCAGCCTCATTTGGTTCCGTGTAGCCAAATGTAAAGAAGAGGATCCTGAAATCCTCACGATGGTGCTAGCAAGTACCTATAGAGTAAAGTCACTGATATGTACAACAGGGACCCAGCTCCCTCTCTTTTGAGTACCCGGTGTGCAAAACACATCTATATAGTTATGGACACTTAAGGGGTCACCGCCCCTACCAGTGCCCTCTATGTTAATCGGTGCTCCTCGACATGACAGACTGGTTACGAAATACATGTCCTTAGTAGTAATCTCCAAGGTTTCACCCTGTAGGTTGAACATCCCCAAATCATGATCCCAATAATTTACCATGAACTCAAGTATGTGGACATTGGCCCGCATGGGTGATGTGCAAAAGAATTTTAGTAGCCCACTTGCTCGCAATGCATGTATAGTGGGCGCACTTTGGAGCTCTGCTTGGTCCATTATTTCATGCTCCCTTTCCCTCCATTCTAGAACCATCTTTTCACCTAGAAAAACAAGTATTTTGATTCAGTAATTCCATATAAAAATTCAAATTTTTTTTACTATTTTTAGCCTTTTGTCCTTCATGCAGCACACGCGATTGTCTAGTTAGACATGCATTGTACTGTACGCGACTGTCTATATAGGCAACTCACGTATAGAATGCGTGTACGCAAGTATTCACACCGTCAACGCGCGTACGCGCCGTGCCATATTTAGGATGCTTTTAATAATGGAATTAAGACTCAAAATTCATAATTGCTTGGATCAAAATGAAGAGCTCAGGGTGTAGGCTTACCTGCGACTTGCGGAATTCGATTTCGTCAGTTCAAATGTCCACAATGATCGAACAAAGGTAGAAGGACAAACTTGCTTTTTATGGCTCAAAGTTTCAAATGGTGAGTTTTGTTTTGATTTTTAACTATTGATAGAAATTATATTTCTTTAAGTCGGTCTTTTTCTATAGTTTGAAAATTCATTCAACTAATCCCATATTTCTTTATGCTTTGGAACATGTTTTTCACTATTACAAAGTGTTGTTGCTCCAATAGGGTGGTTTTGTCATTTCCAATACATGTTGGCATCTTTATTCAATCCACATTAACCTTAGCATTCAACATTTTGCCACGGACTATGGTATTATAAACCATTAGTTCCCTGTTTTTACCATTGTTCTTCCATGGATAAGACCCCTTTTTCATGAGTACCTTCCTTTTAAGCCTATGTTGTTCTTTGGTGCTCATACCACAACTGTTTCAGGTTCAGGGGTATCCTCTTAGCTATTTTTCACGCCAAATAGAGCTTCTTTTGAATCTCTTTTTATAAGCTATCCCTTTATAGGACTCCTCGCCCTTATGGAGTTTCTTTAGGCCCAGGTATGACTCCTTCAAAACAGACTTGACTGCCGATTTAACTCGTCCGTTCAAGCTCGTTAAGAATATGTGAATGGGCATCCACATTGGTGGTAGGTTATCTCTTTCTCAGACCATGTGGAATAATACGAGAAAGGATCACTCTCTTTTCTTTTTGAATTGAGAAGAGTATTCTTAGGTATAATTTTATCACTTTTCCGAACTTGAGGGACTAAATTTACGGAAAAGGAACAACTGGTTTGAGCTTAGTTTTCTCTTTTTCGTGCTCTGGACCTAAACATGAAAAAGATTTCGAGTGTATTTTGTGTCTTTGTCATGCTCTTTAAACACTTAAGAAAAAAGCAACGAGTTAATTGTTGTAAGCCCCATTTCTCATAACCAAATGGATATTTCCGAGTGATCTTGCTTTCCTTCACACTCGTAAAACTCAATCTATTTTATGTTGTTTTGGAAGGAGCATTGGGAAGGTGGTAATTTAACCTTTTTTGGACCTCCCTAACTAAGTACGAAAAAGGCTCACATTTTATTTTACGGAAGTTAAGAGAGTTCTTATGTGGTATGTTTTATACTTTTTCGGCCTCAGGAGACTAAATTGGATGAAAAAGGACCCCCCTGGAGTCTTCTTTGGAGTTTTCAGACTCTCTAAATGTGAAAACACCAGCTGAGCATGTACTAGTTCGGGCTCATTAAATCCACGAATCAGTGACACTATCAAGCATTATTTTCCCATCTCTTCAAGCTTGTTAAAAAATGAACAGGGATCCGAGTTAACTTTCCTGGACTCGTTAAAACTTAACAGGGAAGGTAAGGAATAAGTTTTCTCTTGTTTTCAGTAATGGCAGCATGTCCTCCTTGAACATAGCACTCTTTTTTTTTTCGATATCCATGTCTCAATGATTACTTTTTTGTTTAGCTATTACTTTGAGTTTCTTACTCCTCCTCTTGTCTGTTATACCTGGGGAATTTGATCATGTCTCCTACATAACATATAGGTCTAGTTGTTCTATCTATAAGTAATGTGTTGCCTTGGGTCATCTCTATGTTGTGCTCCTTTTTCAAGGACTTTACCCAATGTCTGATCTATAGCCTAATCCCATCATTGTTATATCTATTATCTATTGTGTCTCCCTTCTTTTGCCCAGTTCCTAGCCACTCTTGTGATCCGTTGGAGGATCTATTGCCTTCCTTATCACAGCATGGTTCTGTTTCAGTACTTCCTGATGATGAAGACCTAGAGTTTTGACATTTGTACCTCAGGATTCACTTTCATCATTAGTGAATTCCTTTGCTTCAGTTGTCAATTATCTCCTATTGATTGACAAACTGTTGAATCCTTTCCATGTTCAACTTCAGCTTACCCTTATTCACATGGCTTGGATTGTACTGGTTCTTTGGGATCCTTTATGAAGACCTTAGTTCCTCACCTATGGACTAAGTTGTGCAATATTATGTTCTATTTATATACAGAGCTTCCAGATCTTTGAAGACTCATCATTATTGTATATTGTGGCTTCGATCCACCTTTGTAATATACGTGGTTTCATACCCATATCATATGATGTACTCAAATATTGTAAAGGAGCTAGTGTTCCAGTAAATTGAACATAGCATCCTCAGATGTAACTTTGTATATGACATTAGTATGTATTTGATTCAGGTACTCTCTCTGCTCCATTGGATTTATGAGTTCTCCAAAGATAAATATTATAATGTATTTCGTCCATCGTTTCCCTCTGAACTCACACATTAGGGGGCATCTGTTATCCACCTGAATGGAACCTCTCCGTCTGAGTGCCGACATTCACTATGTTGGCACACAAAAGGAAATTTTTGGATTGAGGATTGCCCAAAACACTATAGATGGGATTATTATGAACTACATTTATCATCCATCCAGCTGGTTATTTTTACCTTTTAAATATGTCAAGTCCTGTACGCGACTCTTCTTATATGCAACTCGCATGTTGTACGCGAGTGTCGGTTATTGCATCTTGCGTACAGATTTGTACGCGGGTTACCCTTAGAGTAACTCATGTGTCATACGCGAGTTGCCAATATTGATACCCGCGTACACCTTCCTTTGGCATTAAAAATAAAAACTCGCGATTACTTGAGATTAGTTAAGCACTTAACCTTAATCACCTTAACTGTCTCAACCTCCTCAACCTTCGAACCTTCCTTATTTCACCAAGTATAAAATATGACCTTGGGGAGGGTGTTAATCACATACACTTGGAGAGCAAAGTTATGCTGGTGGAGTTCATTCAGAAGTCTTTGGAGCAGTGGAACTCAGAATCCTTTGGTTGCAGAGGAGTCCTTGTCTCAGGCATTGGGTTGTAATCTGAACTCTTTCATTATTGTTAATAAAGAGAATCCTTCTTCCATATGTGTCTTGAATGTCTCTCATATATTGTGGTTTGATAAATATTTATGATTCAGCACTTTGTATATGATTTATCTAACCTGTTTATATATATGTATCATATTGTATTTGGAGGATTGACTCTTGATAGGTGAAGGAGAAGCATCCCTGAAGACTTTGAAGGAGAAGCAGAGCGGAAGAGGACAAGCTAGGATCAACCGTCATGTATCGGGTGAGTCTTTTCTATCTTCCTATTTCCTTTACTGCACTCTAGAGTCGATTACCTATAAGTTTCATGAGTATGTTGGTAACCCCAGACCTTTGGTTATAAGGTGTTTATTCCTGTACAACAGTAAGTGGTATGACATAAATAATTCTTGATTTAGCTAAGCAAACATCCTAGAAGTCACTGGGTTGCACACCATCAATGAGAGAGGTATGCACAAAGTGTGAAGGATCTGGCACATAGATCTCAGAAACTAAGATAGGAGATTGAGAGAAAAATTAATGGGTTATAGGATCATCATCAATATCAATAGAAGCTCCATATTCTACTTATTTTCATCAATAGTATCAGAAGAAGAAAAATCACCTTCAAGAGACACAGAAAAAGATGGCTCTTCAATATTTGCTTCTTGATTGAAGGAGGAAGCATTCGAATCAAAGACGGAAGAAGCAACATGAACTGTATGAGAAAATTATTCATCATGATAAACTTCATAAGAGAATGTAGAGGCCAAAAAATATTGAGAGAGAGAATAAGAGGAGATGCTAGGTTCGCTCCATGCTTCATCTTCTATTTCCTGCAAACCAAAAGCTTTGTCCAAAATTTTCCAAAGCTCAAATGGATACTCAACAGAATCTATGAGATGATATATATTTGGAGACATTCCCAAACACATAATTCCATAATCTCTATCACAATTATTTATCCAATCAATCTTTTCTTCATAAGACTCAGGTTCGCTCAATGCACCAATGGAAACATCAAAGAGACATTGCCTCTTCAAGTATGCGCTCATCTTTGGCTTCCAATAAGCATAGTTGAAAGGAGATAGTAGAGGAACTTTTGAATCCATATTGAAGTTTTTGATATGCTCTAGGAGATACTCTCTGTAACCTGCAAAACAAACTAGGAGAAAATCTTGTAAGCTAGACAAGCTCTTCTTCAGACAGAAATATGAGACTGGATGCGCTCCTCAACTCTATAGAACTTGATCAACCTTGTTGCTCTGATAGTAGAGGATGGAAAGGTTGTGATCCCTATAGTTCTGATACCATGTAGAAATAATAAATCAATTCTATGAGCAATGATGCTAAGAAGAAGCACAAGAAATAGATCTTGCTACTAAGAATTCTCACAAGCATACACAGGAAAATAGAGAGAAGAAAAGAGATTGAATCACATGAATGAAGAGATGAATATTGGTGTGTATTATTCCATTGAATAATGATGAGTAATAGTGTACATAAATAGTACATCCCTCATAGGAAAATCGAGTTGTATGGAGACAAATCATAAAGCTCAAAAAGGATGACTTACCAAAATATAGCAAACCCATGTAGGTGGCTAAAGCACTTCCCAAATCTATCAAGGACCTCATGAATTGGAAAAATAATGAGTGAGTTTTCAAGGATATGGAAAAAAACATGCTAATCCTAGGAAATGGAGGAAAATTCATGAAGGATGGGTTAGAAACAAAAGCACCCAGTTTCCTAGTTTGACTAGCTTTACCTTATCCATAGAAAAGCAGAAAAGGAAGAATAAATCAGAATCTGTTGTAAAGTGCTATATACTAATTCTGGATGGTCAAAAGGTGGTCAAGATCAATCTAGAATTAGAATTAAATCATTCCTAGGATATAGATGGCATGTATTAACTTTAAGGTGCAAGTGGATGCTAACTAATTAAGCTAGTGGGTGAATAATTAATCAAATAAGGATTAATTATTTTATCCTAAGTTATGAGTGGGTTTAATATATTCCAATAGAATGCATACAAGAAAATGGGATCCCATAATTCTCTTTCCTAATGGTATGGGTTGGAGAGCACTCTTAATTTTTGGAGTGCAATACAAGCAATGGGACCCTGAGATCGTTTTTAGTCCCATTGATTTCAAATTGTTTGGGAAACAAGTAGTATGGGAGATGGATTCCCCACTTAATAAATTGATTTTAATCAGAGTAGTGTAGCATCAAGCATGGTGGTTCCTCTATAAAATATTCATGGAATCTCAAAGACTCAAAGCTGGGAAACTCAGGGGAAACTCTAAAGAATCATACAGAAAGCAGGCTCTTCAACACCCATGTTTGAAATTGCTTAAGGACAAGCAATATTGGGAAGGGAGAATTTTTCATGTCCCAAATTTTTCATTTGGTCACAATGGCCTAATCGCATTTTCTATATTCATGAGATTTTGTCAAATTGATGCTAAGGGTCAGATAATTGCCAAGGAGGAAAATTACTAGTTTCCTAGGTTGGGTGTGGAATCTTTGGGATTTGGAATAAGGGGGACAATAAATGATGTTTCAAAATTAGAATGGCATAAATATTTAATAAAGGAGATAAATAAATAAATACAAGGGAAAATCAAGGTGACAATTTATCATGAAGACACATGGAGGATGTGGGACCCACACAAGCTTGATTTTCTATGCCACATGGAATCCTCCTCTTGTCATTTCGAATCCATAAGAATCCCAAGGGTATTGGGATGAGTTGGAAAGCAAATATAATTGTAATCAATCAATTAAGGTTGAATTGGAGTGGAATATTAACTCCCATGGAAGAGGAAGAGGCATTTTGGAGCTAGTGAGACACTTGGACTAGATTACCTAGCTCTATGACAACAATGATGAAGATGTTGTGACACCTATGAAAAAAATCAAATATGAAGGATGAAATCTGACATATATGGAATTTCAGGTCGAAATAGAGAATCCAAGAGGTTTCTCATGTGATTTGGGGAATCTCAATGGGTTCCTACTCGAATTGGGGGAAGATGGAAGGCTAGGAAAGGGAGGACACATGGAAAATATTGAGCCCACGCCCTAATTTGAATTGTCTTGAGTTTTTTGATGGATTGTTAAACTTAGAAGGTGAATGATGTTTATAAAATAAATTGATCAACCAAGAGATGAGCTTTTGATCTTTTGAGAAATTTGCATTTGTGAATTGAGAAAGCTAGTGGATGACTAGTTTCTTGCCTTAGCCAATTTCGAGGGTGAAAGATTCCCATCCAAGTTGGTTTTCAGAGAGGCCACTCAAGTATTTCATGGATATTTAATGGAGTTTGTATTTGCAGGTGTAATATATAGGGAAGCTCATGGTTCCTTCTAGTGCAACACTTTCTCTCAACTATTTCCAGTTTTTACTGCATATTCTTGCTCATGGAGGGATTGCGCTTTGGGTGAGCTATTGTACTCTTCGGAAGAGATTATACTGATCCATTTACTATTGTAAGAAGTGTATTATGATATTTTATCCATATTCATAAAGTCTCAGTTTGAAATACCAAATGGTTGAATGTAAAAGTGATTAGTAATGAGCAAACAATGATTATTTCCCCACTATATTGATGTATGCCATTGAATGTTGATGATTTCAAGATTATAATGGTACAATTATGATTTTAATAAGTTTAATATGATATTTTATTCATAGTTAGAAAGTATCAGGCCTAAATACCAAAGGGTTTTATGTAATAGTGAATATTAATGAGCAAACAATGACCATTTCCCCACTATATTGTTGTATGCCATGGTAATGCCGATTATTTCAAATGGGAGAATGTATATATGATATATTTATGATGAATGGATTGTAATTTATGATTATTAAAAGTTTAATGTTTATAAATTAATCATTTGAAGTCATCTTACTCAGTTTAATTGCATTTGGAGAAGTTTTGATGCCATTTCCCCAAGGGTCAAATTAGTGATTTTGTAGCTGTTTGGGAGAGGGTCATAAAATCCTATATAAAATGCATAATGATGCATATGAGACATTAAAAATGTACCTTAAACATGCTCTACCTCTTTTCAGAAATTCGAGTGGGTTTGGGAGCATTTGAGAAGCCATTTTTCATCATTTACCCAGGCGGAATTGGAACCCCAATTTGCTAGTGAAAACTCCTACCTTAGACAGAATCTGAAACAAGTTTGAAGAAGTATTTGGAGGGTCATAAATAATCCCTGAAAATCATATTGAATTATTAATATCATTAATATACCTTCTTAGCATATTTGGGAACATTTGGGTCAATTTGGAGATCTAGACATCAAAACTAGTCAAAGGTCGAAATAGGGAAAAAAGTGAAAAATTTGTCATTTTAATAAAACTTCCAAAAAGGGACATTAAATTTACACACATATGGAACTTATCTGCAAATGTGGCCAATTGAGTGTAGAAAAAGGATGTTCATCCTAGTCGTAGGCTTTGTCAAGCCATATCTTTATTTGATAGGCCACCCTTGAGTTGGAGTTGCCATTCCACCCGAAGGTACTGATTTTTCTACTACAATTATTACAATCCATTGTTATCCATATGGATTTAGTACATGGTTCCTGGTGATGGTGGTATCATCAAATATAGTTCAATTCTGACCACAAATGACAACCTAATTTTCATGGGAGAATGATGGACAAATGGACTAGTTTTCCACAATTATATGCATGTGGGAAACTAGCCAATTGGCACAAAGGATGATAGGAAATAGACACTTGGAATACATGGGGTTGGACACCTTTTCCCTTTTAATACTAGGCTTAGGATAATTAACCCAAAATTATGGTGAATGAATTTTAATGAAGAGAGGTTAATAAAACATAAGATAAAATAAATAAATAAAGGTAATGACTTAAATGATAAGTAACTAGGGCCATCTCCCTTCTAACCCTCCCTCTCACTCCTCATCTTATGGAATAGTAGTTCCACATCTATTCTCTTTCCATTAGTATGTAGTAGACAGGGTTTATATATGTTAGATTTTTATCATTCAAGCTAGCATTATGATCTTAGGATCTTTAACTGAGAGAATAACATGCACAACAATAAACACAAGAGACAAGAGACACAAAGAATTTTCCTCAGGGAAACCATAAAGGAGAAAACCCCGCAACTTCCTCAGAGATAGAATCAGCACCAAAAGTAAAACCCGAAAACATAAAGACGATCTCCCGACAGCAGTAGTTTCTCTCTTGTCCCAGCAACTTCTCTCTCACTCATGCACCCCAATGAGTGAATGTGTGTGTGATAAATAGAGAGGCTCACTCTCTATTTATATTCTTTTGTTCACTTAAAATCCACTCCATCATGTTGGCCTCACTTAACAATTACTTACTAGAGCCGACATCTCTAGGAGTGTCTAATAACCCTAGTGCCCCACAACTTGTGGGGACTTTTCCCTCTGATCAATAAGGAGGGTTAACCTTGACTTAGATGGTGGGGACTATTGCCCTGATTTACAATAACTCACCTAGGGTCGAATTCTCTAGGATAGTCTAATAACCCTAGGGCCCCACAACTACGGGGAATTTAACCCTTGAATAATAGGAGGGTTACCCACAATGACTTGATATGACTTGTTCACATTATAGAAACTCCCGATAGGAACATCGGGGCATTACATGACTCAAATACATTAAAAACACTTCTCGGAATAAACATCGGGGTACAATACATAAGAAATACAAGTGAATACATTTCGAAGTTACAATTACATCAACAATATAGTAACCATAAGTGTACATAATTACATCATTTTTTTCATAGTGGGCCATTCGTATCTAGATTCTAGTCATTTCCATCATATTTACATAAATACATTATGGGGTAAAAAATGAAGTGTTACATTCCACCCCCCCTTAATTTATGCGCTTTCCTCGATGCATAATTAATAGTATATATATAATGATATAATTTATCATGTATTTAGACATGTTGAATATCCCGCTGCATGACTTTCCTTAGTTCTCAGGTTTAATCATGCACATTTTCCACAATGTTCTTAGTCCTTGTACTTTGGTATAGTTGTTGGCTATCTTATCCGTGATGCACCAACATGGATCGTCCACTACCTTAGTTTCCTTTCCATGCTTGGCACATCCACCTATACCTATACCAATAATTAGTACATATTGTGCATGTTATCATCCTTCTTATGAGATAGTCATAACTTCCACATTAATTTTCCAATAACAAAATGTAAGAACATATATTCATTTCATTAAATAAGTATTGAATGTTGAATAATGAGTTGGCATTGATGTCAATTCAATGGTGAAGGTACCTGCATAAATGGTGAAGTTGTGTGCATATTCATTGAGTCATGCATATCCAATGTGTGTATATCTATTGAGGCGTTCATATCCACGTCGTGCATATTCATTGAGGTGTGCATATTCATTGAGGCACACATATCCACTGTGTGAATATCCATTGGGTGCATATCTGTTGCGTGCATATTCATTGAGGCATGCATATTCATATGATGAGTATAGTGTTTATTAAAATAACAATTTAACAGGGGTATAATCTTTGATGGAAGGGCACGATTGTGAAAGGGCATAATTATCATTTAAAGACATGATGGTTCAATTGCAAAAAACATAATAATACAATATATAATCAAAGTTTGATTTTGGAAGAAGGTGTCTCCATAGTGAATATCAAACTTCATCTAGCAGAACAAAGACCAAGAAAATGAATTAAATCCAGAGGCATCGTTTAAGAAAGTAAAGAGAAGTTCTAAAGATAAAAATAAAATATATGAAAGGGTGGTACGGTGGTGCTAGGGAAGGTTGCATCCTACAAAGGATGTTGTAGAATCATGTTAGTTGTACCTGAAAAAACTAGGGTGCGGGTGCATCCATAAGTTGCAGCTAAGAAATTTGGGGATTAGTGTCTCTAGCAAGTTGCAGCTTGCAAAACATTGTAAATAAAATTTTGCAGTTAATAAAAGGAATTGGTGGTTTTTCCCAATTGAGTTTTCCATGATAAAAACTCTATGTACTATGCATCTTGTTGATTACATATTTTAAATCTATCAAACATTAATAATTAATGTGGTTTAAATTGTTGAAAATTATCAATATTGATTCACCCCACCCCCTCTCTCAATATTGGGAAATATTCTAATAATTGGTATTAGAGAGGGATCCTTCACTATAATCTAAACCACGGGAAGGGATATCCTATTGAAAACCACAATGGATCAACAAGAAAGGCTAGATCCTAACAAAGCTCCATTATTTACAAGTGATCATTATGCTTTATAGTGCTATCTAATTTCTCTTCGATGCAACATTTGGAATTATGTTGAAAAATGGTATAAAATAACAGATAACCTACCTATAGATAAAGATGAAAAATAATGATATGACCCCAATGCAAAAGATTTGTATGCAATTTTGAATGGATTAGTAAATTCAGTTTTTGTTAAAGTCATGCAATGAAAGAAAGACAAAGAGTCTTGGGAAAAATTAAAAAGTATCTATGAAGGAGATACCAAAGTCAAATAATCAAAACTTCAAACATTCAAAGAGCAGTTTGAAATTCTGAAGATGAAAGAAGAAGAAAATATTGCAGAATATTTTTAAGATTATATGAAAGTGTCAAGGCTATTAGACATCTGGGAGGAAAATAGATGAGAAGGAAATATTTCAAAAAATACTAATAACCCTACCAATGAGGTATGACTCAAAAGTGTCTACTGTGGAGGATCAAGATGATATTGATTTGTGTTGAGGCCTGGAAATTCATAGGCAACAACAGAAAGGAATTCTCCCAAGTCAATGTTCCCAACTAGCTCATGACTGTTTGGTATGGGGAATCCGTCCGGTTTGCGGTCCGGCTACCGTAAGTCAAAGTAACAAAAACAAAGGTTTTACCGGTTGCGGCCCGGTCCATCGTGTATATTTTTGTATTTTCTGACTTATGTATGAGATGCATATGCCTACTTAACCATGCATGGTGATTAAGATACGAGCGTTCACAATGTGATGTGCAGGTTCTTACCTCTCGTCTTAGGCTCACAAACATCTAAATCACATGTGCAGAAATAAAGCTAACTATCTATCTATCTATCTATCTATCTATCTATCTATCCCAGAGGAGCAAATTGTAAGTTATTTGCAAGTAATGTGTATTGTACATGCAATATAAAGAGAAACTACAGTTAGTTGACATTTCTTTCTACAATCCATGAACGATTAAAGATATTTCAACAACTAGATAGCCAATTGTTTTATGAACCGCATACATTACTCATGGTGGTCATTCCACAAAATAAACCAGAAATCATTTAAACAAGAAAATAGGTTCAAAGGGTTAGAATGATCTCACGGTTAATGGAAAAAACTGGAAAACAAAATAGTTCATCTTTCAGCCATCCACAGCATAACATTTGGACCTTCCACCAATCTTCCTCCAACAGGCAAACCATATTTCTTTATTGCAAAGAGAAATAGTTCTTCTTACAATATCGCTTTCTAGTCTAACAGGGAAAAAGCCCCTTTTCCCTCTAAGTCTTTTACATTTATACAAAAGGGTGAGTCTGTTGGGCTGCCCAAAGTGACATTTGGGCTTCCCAACCCCTCGTTTCCCAACATTCTACCTTTCTTACATGTTTTACAAAAATAGTTACAAATGACCGATCCTTCATGAGGAGGGTCCCACTTGGGCATCTAGAAACTTTTTCCATTTCGCAGCTTCAGAGGTAATTCCCTCAAATGCGCAGGGTTCCAAAAACTGAATGTTGATTTCAAATTGTTCAGCCTATTTCTTTAAAGCCTCCACTCTGGAAGCACTCAACCGAAGCTAGTCTTCCAAAAGCTGCACACTAACTGCTGAATGGCCTACTTCACTTCTTAGAATCTAGTCATCAATGGCCTTAATGCATTGCATTCTTGCTTCTTCATCCTGATGTATTTTCTGCAACATCTCCATAAATGAATCGTGGTCTGGGAAATCATCCAGCCTCTGCTCAGCCTCTACCTAGCACCGGTTGTATGTGATGAGCACTCTTCTGAAAAATTCCGTGCAAGCTCCTTTTGTCTTCTTGACTGCTTTCGTGAAATCCTCTGCGGTATTAATAACCAATTCTATTAAGTTATAATCCCGCTTGAGGGCTTGCTTATCTTTTGATGGAAGCTTTGCTGGAGTTTCTTCATTGTTTTCCAGCCTCACCATTCTTGCAGTCAAGACCTCAAGGACATCTTGAGATCTGTCCACAAAGTAAGATGCAGTTTCCAAGATCTCTTCCAATCGGCCATCGATCTGCAGCACTCTACATCTCTCTTCTTCAACAGCAGTCTATAGCTACAACATCTTGGATTTTTGGGCCAAGAAATGCTCTTTGAATGGTTGGAGGTTAACCTACTGTTCTCTTGCTTCCTCCAGAATAGTGGTCAGAGAAGAAATCTGCTCTTGATGTTTCTCTCTCTGCTCTTGGGAGTGTAACTCACTAGCCTACAAGATGATCTTTTGATGCTCCTCTAGTTCTTCTACCTTTTCCAGCAGCCGATCTTTCTCCGCCTTCATCTCTTGGTATTCGCTCTGTACTTTCTCCAAGCATTCTTGGGTAGTTCCCATAGCTTGTATTTCTCTTTGGAGGGCTTGTACTTCAGCCCTTGAGGACTTCATTTCCCTTTGCATATCTTCATATTTTCTCTTAAGCCTATTGCTTTCTTCTCTCTCTCTCCTCAATGTATCTTTCAACTGAGCAGAGGACTTCTTGGACTGTTCCAAGTCAGTTATTACTTTGTCCATGTTATCTTCTGAGGCGTGGAGTAGTGCAGTCCCGGCTCTCAGGGTGAGTCTTGGATCTTGGTCTGTTCCCAACATAACAGCCGTATCCGTTATCATTTTTCCGGGCATATCTCCTGCTTCAAATTTTCTTTCTGTTCTCTTCATTATTCTCTTTGTTTCCCTATCATAATAGATAGTGTTGAAATCAGGGATTTCTTCTCCCTTTTTCTGAACAAAAGGAACTAGCTTGAGTGTGGAGACCACAGGTGTGCTAGCAGCAGGCACTTGTGGGTCTTGAACTTTTGGGTTTTCCTTCTCTTGGGTCTTCCCTCCAACTATCTCAGAAGCTGACTGTTCTGTCTCAGTCTGTGTTAGCTTCAACCTCTCTGCTTCCTACTTTTGTAGCTCCTCATAGAGCTTTCTCTTCACTTCTTCAGCTTCTTTTCTAGTTGCTTCTTCTGCTTCTTTAGCTGCTTCCTGGGCTTTCTCGGCTGCTTCTTGGGCAGCTTTTCTTTTCCCTTCCTCTTCGCTATGCAGCCACCCTGCATCTTCTTGTGCCAATCTTTGGGCTTCCTCTTTTCTTCTCTTTGCTTCTTCCTCATCCTTAGCCTACTCATCCCCCTTCCCACCTTTGGTGGTGATCTTTTTCTTGAATCTTCTCTTCAGTGCTGTCATGTTCAAGGCATTTCGGAAGACAGGCTCTTCCCTATCAAAAAGGTGGGTATACTCAAAATGCACCTTGTTTTCTTTACAATGCTCCGCAACTTTACCATGGGAGTCATTTCTGTGGTAGGGCATCTCACCAAAGTGGAACCTCTGCAGCTCTTCTACAAATTCATCAGCTTGTTTCACCCTAGTGAACCTGTAACTTCCTAGTTTGAAGGGCAAGGGAGGATAAGCAGTCTTCTTATGTTCAAATAGAAAGCTGCCTATTCCATCTAGGAACACTTGTCTGACTGCCTCCTTGTGGATAATGTAATCAGTTGCATATTTGGGCAGCAGAGAAGGGGCTCTTGATCCTCCAAACATCCTGAAGTACAGGCCATTTTCAGTCAAGTAGTAATCTACGTACTCTTCTATCACTTGCATGGATTCCTCCGACATACAATCACATTCCTTCATGAAAATGAGTGTGTATAGAGGCATAAGGAGGTGTTCACAGATTTCTTTGTAATGGCTATGATATTTATGTGCCCACAATGGTTTGTAAGCAGCATAGATAGGTATTCTTTCCCTGTCCCAGATGCACCTGAGACCAGGGAAAGGCTGGTTGCATAATATACAGTCCATCAATATGGAACTCATATAGAATTATGATCTCTTCTGGCTTACTCCTCCCAAGGCTAAGGCCAAGCAAGAAGAAAGACTGTTTGAGACAAGGTTGGCCCAGTTGAAAATTGTCCCCTTGGTTGCAACATAAAAAATGATAGGTATCCACTCTAGTTTGAAAAACCTGCCATGACCTCTTCCAAATATTCTGTTGAGCATCAAGGATCTGAACCTGTATGGAGCTCTTAAACTTGCAGTATCATATTCCCCTGTTACTCTGGTCCTGAAATGTTTTCCAGTCAACATCATTCTTTTCATGGTTTCTACCAAGTCCATTCTAATGTTGTTTAACCAGTCATCAGATAAGAACACTTGGGCTTCTGGTAAGTGGTAGGCCAGGGCAACATATCCAGGGCTATATGCAGCATAGCCCTATTTGTTAACATCCTCTAGGATCATTGTTGTGACATCTACCCAGGGCAGAATCCAACCGATTACTTTAGCGTACGGGAATAACTCAGGTGTGGTGGCGATCCTCATCAGTGAAGATATTTCTATGTTTGCATATATGGACTCTTCTTCTAAGCCCATGTCGGGAACCTCTCTTCAGGTGATTATTCTATAGATTTCCCCCCACTGGTATTCAGGTTCAACGCCAGAAATGCACTTCGTGTCCTCGTATATGTATTATGTCGTAGTTACAACCTCTACTTCTAGCTCTTCTTCGACCACCGGGGCCTTCTTCTTTTGTCTCTTTGACATGGTGAGCTTTTCTTGCCATAACATTGTAACATTAAGCCCTTTTGGCTAAGTGGAAAACCTGTATACATCAATGTACAGTGTGCGGTTTCTTCTATGTTCTAACATGAGAGCAATCAATCAATGAAGCAAGTATATGCATGTATAGACTGAAATGGACTATCTAACAGAATTATTAAACATCATGTGTAGTGTTTAGTGACTTAGTCTATGTCTAGCATGATTATAAATAATTATATACAGTAAGACTATGCAAGCTACCACTGAAAATTTTACCAATAAAATCAGGAAAAAACATCTACATTAACATGCCTAAAGCTTCCGCTCTCTAAGGGTGCCATTATCAAATCACTGCGCGGGACAGATAAGGGAAAACTACGTAAGCCCTCAATGAAGCTTTTAACAACACCACTACCCTTGTGACTTTCTGGTTAACAGACTGAACATCGTGACATATCCCCTCTACAGGTTAGGGTTTAAAAGCCACTACACGCAGAACAGTGTGGCGAAACGGCTGTTATTCGAAGATGCAGAACTATGATAAAGCACTATGCGTCGTAGTACACCCTGAACACGAATTTGGTTGCGCTGGACCTCGAAGGAAAAATTGGCTAGGGTTCGAGGATACGGGTAATATGAAAACCTCAACAAGAAGGGGCAACCCTCAAATGCTACAGAAAAAATCCCAAAGCTCTCCCCCTGCAAACCCATCATTACACACAGGGTAGCTTGGTGCAGGCGGCATAACAACTGCCTGCACAAAACCCCCATCTACTACGCGCGGGGTTGCAAACAGAAAGCCGTGGGCAAAATACTACGCCGAGGTTAAAATGCCCCACCCCGTGTTCAGCAATACCACAAGAAAATCCTCAATATATATAGATGCAACCACGCAGCAAAAAACCTAATCATGGTAAAACGTCCGCACTACAAGCTATGCTATAAACCCCCCACTATATATGCATGAAAATGGGGTTGAGTAACGGCCGGGAAAACAAACCACCATAGCAAGCATAACCATCAAACTTTCAACGGAAAGGGGAAGGAAAACGAAACCTACCTGGCACTGATGTGTAACCGACGCGTATGGTGAGACGATGACAGTTAGGCTTCTACAACTGCCACCTAGATGCGGGTATCGACACTATGGTCCTTGCAAGATCGAAAGGTCGACAACGCACTTGGAATGAATGATCACGACAGTTCGAACAAAAAATGATAGAATAATCCAACGCGCCCGGACTCCATATATACAAATGGTCAACACGTGTGACGGGTAACATATCGAACGGGAGCCAGCTTTGAATCAGAAGTTGAAAACGTACTTTCTTCCGCAACGGCGGATGGTCAAAGGGCTAAGCCATCCACGGAAAAATGCGTGGTGGGTAAGAGTTCAAAAGATCAGACGTGGGAGATTTTTCGAATCGGAGGACGAAAGCGAACGCTCTTCCGCAACGGCGGATGATCAAAGCACCACGCCTTTCGCTCTGGTCATACACATCGGGTAGAAGTCTAAAGATCGAACGTCGGAGCCAAAACTAATCGGAAGGTTCAAAGTATAACTCCCTCCGCAACGGCGGCAGGCCAAAACATAAAACCGTAGATCCAGCTGCAACGACGGAGCTGCACAAGATAAATCTGTCCGAAAAGGGAGAAAAGTTTGAATTGGGAAATAACAGCTAGACATCGGAAGGCTAATGAACTCGACAGCCGCAGCGACAGAAGCGAAACAGCTTTCGCATCCACAACAGCGGGAGCCCGAGACTCACGGGGTCAACGAGGATACATAAGCAGGAATCGAAAACCAAACTAGAATCGGAAGAGTTAATGGTTTGATGTCCGCAATGGCAGAGGAAATAATCATAAAAACTTCCGATGTAAAACAAAGAAATCGAAAAAATCAATCGAAGTCAAACCAAATATCCATCCGCAACGACGGAAGAAGAAGTCACAATGGCTCTGATGCAAAACCAAAAAGGCAGCCGATTAAAACCAATGTATCGGGAGCAAAACCAAATTTAGGACTGGCTATTCAGCGGCAACGGTGGATGCTTTAACCAAACACTTTTCCAATTCAGACATACTGAACATGTATCTAAAGGGAGCGATAAATTCTGATCAAACATTAGGTTTCTTCAAGCATTAGAGGGATAATCAAAACAAGTGGTAAATCATTTCAATCATTCTGAGAGAACAAAGGAAGAAAATCAACTAATCCAAAGCAAAGGAGGGTCCTAAAATTTTTTGGAATTTTGGGAAATTGTTGCAGCTGCAACAATTGGTGACTACTTGGTGAACCCCAGATTTTTGAATTAACTCCTTCCCAGTGCAAGACCGTCTGAATAAAAGTTGAAATCTTCTAGATGTTTGTATCCCTAGGCTGGCCAACTTAAGCATTTAAACCATTGAGAAGTAGTCCACTCTTTGGGAAATGGTTACAACAGAAATATTGCAAGTCTGAATAACTCTTTTGAGGCCTAATAAATGAGGTTCATTTTACCCGTCCTTAGGTAGTTTCAGACTTGGACACCACAGGATTGTAACAGATAGCAAACGACATTATCATTTTGTTCCTCGTTCCCATGACAATTGCACTTTTTGTGCCATTTGAACTTTAGTTCTTGTGAGTCCTCCATTTTCCTTTCTTACTGAATTTTAATTCAGGATCCTCTATCCCATAGTGTCCTTTTGTGTGAGCGGTGTGTTTTATGTTTCAGCTCACGGACGGAGAGGATTTTGGCAATTTAGTACTTATGCTTTTGATACTTTGCTTTGATATGTCTTGTTTTTTTTAAGGAGTTTTTATTTTTATTTTACTCTTGATAGCTTTTAGCTTTTCTGAGATTATGGCATGGGATCATTTATATATGATATACTGTTTACCCTGCTTCCTTTTCGTGGGTCTTTTGCTGTCACCCCCTTGGATATTTAAGATGTGAAATGGATGGAGCCTCGAAATAGTAGTCCAGACCTCTTTACTTCTGAGTTATTTACAGGGGTTAAATAAGACTTCAATGAATGCATGGCCGGTTAGGAACACTTCTACTAGAAGACATTATATGCTTCAAACACAGTCTTTCGCTCAAGATTTGAGTTAATCAAGAACCCTGATGTTTCCATTGCAACCAATGTTTTCCTGTTTATTCAAAACCGAAAGAAATGTTAACAAAGCAATAAAAGAAAACAACATCAAATCAACTAGTCAAAAGAAAACAGTATCAAAGCATCAAAGAAAAAACGACATCAATTTATTTATGTACAAAGAAAAAGAAAAGAAAAAATTTGCCCACTCCTGAATATCTATTAATCTTAGGGAGTTAGAGGGTGGGTTGGATTATAGACATGAGACATCTATCCATGGTCTAGATCTGCTATTTTTGAAGTTGAACACATGTCTACAATCCTGCATTCATCCCTTTCAGCCTAAGGGAGTTGAAGGAGCTCATGCTGATAGTCAATCTTAGAACTGGCTTTTCTTTCTGTAAGATGTCTTATCTTAAGCTCAATCAGATAATTTCCCAGGACAAAATCAACAGATTCATTTCCCTCTCCTAGTTTAGTGACCGTATGCTTCATGTAAGGCTCTCTCAAAATCTTAATCTTATTTGGGGTACCCGTGAGAGGAAACAATAAATGAGACCAATCTGAAGCAAAATAGCCTTTTAACCTGGCAGACCAATCTCTGTTGAGGATAATCCCATACCCACTAGCTATGTCAGCCACAATAATGTCAATAAATTGACAAATCTTGTTGTTTGCAGACAAGCGAATGAGGACATTTTTCATTTCTCCCACTACTTTGACACATGTGTTGTCTAATTGCGTTACTTCACAAAATGTGGACTCTGGCTGTCCATTAATCTTTTTGCAAATCTCCAGAGGCATAACATTCACCGCCGATCTAGAATCTACCAAGCAATTATGCACATTGTGATTCAGCATTTCTAGGGTCAACAGAAAAGGTGGGGTATCAGCTTTCTCTTCCCAACCTGGTTCTTTGTCTTCTTCTCCTGGTTGGTTTTGGGTAGGCAAACCCTCTTCATGCTCTCCAATTTCATTAGTGTTTTCCTCACTAACACCTATCGGTTCTTCTATAGGTTTGACAGTCTCAATGATTGGCTCTGCCTCTTGGTTGAGGGTATTGGCTCTAGGTGTTTTGTCCTCAACCTTCACCTCTACTTGTCTCTTGACATTCTTTTGCAATATTTTGATCTTCAAAATTGTTAAATATATGTCCTTTGTTGTTGTAGGTGTGCATTTAGTTTTGAGAGCGCTCTCTTCAGTGTCAAACAGCGAGATACCATTCCATGAAAACATAGTGTCATTATCTTGTTTCTCCATAGCCTGGTTTTTCTTCTCCTTGCCACTGTTCTTGGTTAATTTAGAATCTAGCTGCTGATTCATAACCAGTGTCATCGAATTCAACGATTGAGGGCACTTCTTTTCCGAATGAGGTTGTTGGTGAAAAGTGCAGAAATTATCACCCCCTACTTCTGTTATGTTTACTGATGGTAAATTTGGTGGAGGTATTTTCCATTGGTTGTTATCCTCTCTTTTTTGGTAGTAGGATTTGTGAGTTTTCTGAGCTTCCCTCCCTTTCTCTAGATCTATTATTCTGTTGGATAGATTCTGCATCATTTTCAACATTCCTTGATAATCATATGATTGTTCATCTTTGGGTTTGGACAGCAATAAAGCTCTTCTATTTGTAGTCTTCTCTCTAGGTAAGTCAGGATAATCTTCTAGACTTTCCATTTCAGCTTCTACCCTTTCTGCCTCTTCATACGTATCTACCAATGTAGGCTTGGCTTTCATTTTAGCGAACATAGCTAACTCAGGCCCTAGGGAAGATGTATAATATTCAATTAAGACCTTGTCTGAGGGTCTGTCCGCTTCAGAAAAATTCTTTAGGTATATTGAAAATCTTTGAGTGAAACTACATACTTTCTCATTCTTCTCTTTTCTTAACAAACCGAGACCTTTCATTAGTGAGGCATGAGTTCTCCGAGCTGCATATTTATTTCTGAATATTCTTTCAAAAGTATTCCAGTTGGGGATCGAGTTTGCGGGCAGAGCAAAATACCATGAAGCAACTGCCCCTTTCAAGGTAT
Organism: Pseudotsuga menziesii; assembly: GCA_001517045.1. Classification (NCBI taxonomy): domain Eukaryota; kingdom Viridiplantae; phylum Streptophyta; class Pinopsida; order Pinales; family Pinaceae; genus Pseudotsuga; species Pseudotsuga menziesii. The sequence continues at coordinate 366,662 of LPNX010973427.1, forward strand.
GAGGGAATAATCTACAGATAACATCTTCATACTCCCCAGCCCTTAACCCTTCTACTGCTAAATAGAAACTCTGCAAGTGATCATCTACAACAGTCTTTTTCTTAGAGTCAAACTTAAGCAACAGCTTACCAAAAGCTTGAGGTAGGTTATGCAATGGAGGCGTGAGGTTCAAAGGTGATCTAGCTCTCCAAGCAGGTAATGGGTTGGGCTGGTTCACAATCACACCAGCCATGAGTACAGGCAAAAGAACAAAATCTGAGCATAGAGAAACGTAGGGTGAGAACAGGCTTTTTTACTTCAAAAGTATAACCGAAACCTGTAAGTACTTGGGTCAGGTTGAAAGCTTCAAAATATCTGCTGGTAAGGTAATCTTGGGAAAAAATAAGTTTCCACCACCAGCCATTCACTGGCGGCCCTCCTTCTAGCGCCAGAACTGTTGAGGCCTGGAAATTCACAGGCAACAACAGAAAGGAATTCTCCCCAATCAATGTTCCCAACTAGCCCGTGACTGTTTGGTATGGGGAATCTGTCCGGTTTGCAGTCCGGCTATCGTAAGTCAAAGTAACAAAAACAAAGGTTTTATCGGTTGCGGCCCGGTCCACCGTGTATATTTTTGTATTTTATGACTTATGTATGAGCTGCATATGCCTACTTAACCATGCAGGGTAATTAAGATACAAGGAGCATTCACAATGTGATGCGTAGGTTCTTACCTCTCATCTTACGCTCACAAACATCTAAATCACATGTGCAGAAATAAAGCTAACTATCTATCTATCTATCTATCCCCGAGGAGCAAATTGTAACTTATTTGCAAGTAATGTGTATTGTACATGCAATATAAAGAGAAACTACAGTTAGCTGACATTTCTTTCTACAATGCATGAACGATTAAAGATATTTCAACAACCAGATAGCCAATTGTTTTACGAACCGCATACATTACTCATGGTGGTCATTCCACAAAATAAACCAGAAATCATTTAAACAAGAACATAGGTTCAAAGTGTTAGAACGATCTCACGGTTAATGGACAAAACTAGAAAACAAAATAGTTCATCTTTCAGCCATCCACAGCATAACATTTGGACCTTCCACCAATATTCCTCCAACAGGAAAACCATATTTCTTTATTGCAAAGAGAAATAGTTCTTCTTACAATATCGCTTTCTAGTCTAATTGGGAAAAATCCCCTTTTCCCTCTAAGTCTTTTACATTTATACAAAAGGGTGAGACTGTTGGGCTGCCCAAAGTGACCTTTGGGCTTCCCAACCCCTCGTTTCCCAACATTCTACCTTTCTTACATGTTTTACAAAAATAGTTACAAATGACCGATCCATCATGAGGAGGGTCCCACTTGGGCATCTAGAAACTTTTTCCATTTCGCAGCTTCATAGGCAATTCCCTCATATGCGGAGGGTTCCAAAAACTGAATGTTGATTTCAAATTTTTCAGCCTGGTTCTTTATAGCCTCCACTCTGGTAGCACTCAATTGAAGCTGGTCTTCCAAAAGTTGCACACTAACTGCTGAATGGCCTACTTCGCTTCTTAGAATCTAGTCATCAATGGCCTTAATGCATTGCATTCTTGCTTCTTCATCCTGATGTCTTTCCTGCAACATCTCCATAAATGAATCGTGGTCTAGGAAATCATCTAGCCTCTGCTCAGCCTCTACCTGGCACCGGTTGTATGTGATGAGGACTCTTCTGAAAAATTCCATGCTGGTTGCTTTCGTCTTCTTGACTGCTTTCTTGAAATCCTCTGCGGTGTTAATAGCCAATTCTATTAAGTTATAATCCCGCTTGAGGGCTTGCTTATATTTTGATGGAAGCTCTACTGGAGTTTCTTCGTTGTTTTCTAGCTCACCATTCTTGTAGTCAGGACCTCAAGGACATCCTGAGATTTGTCCACAAAGTAAGATGCAGTTTCCAAGATCTCTTCCAATCGGCCATCGATCTGCAGCACTCTACATCTCTCTTCTTCAACAGCAGTCTGTAGCTGCAGCATCTTGGATTTTTGGGCCAAGACATGCTCTTTAAATGGCTGGAGGTTAACCTGCTGTTCTCTTGCTTCCTCCAGAGCAGTGGTCAGAGAAGAAATCTGCTCTCGATGTTTCTCTCTCTGCTCTTGGGAGTGTAACTCACTAGCCTGCAAGATGATCTTTTGCTGCTCCTCTAGTTCTTCTACCTTTTCTAGCAGCCGATCTTTCTCTGCCTTCAGCTATTGGTATTCGCTTTGCACTTTCTCCAAGCATTCTTGGGTAGTTCCCATAACTTGTATTTCTCTTTGGAGGGGCTATACTTCAACCCTTGAGGACTTCATTTCCCTTTGCATATCTTCATATTTTCTCTTAAGCCTATTGCTTTCTTCTGTCTCTCTCCTCAATGTATCTTTCAACTGAGCAGAGGACTTCTTGGACTGCTCCAAGTCAGTTATTACCTTGTCCATGTTATCTTCTGAGGCATGGAGTAGTGCAGTCCTGGCTCTCAGGGTGAGTCTTGGATCTTGGTCTATTCCCAACATAACATCCGTATCCGTTATCATTTTTCCGGGCATATATCCTACTTCAACTTTTCTTTCTGTTCTCTTCATTATTCTCTTTGTTTCCCTATCATAATAGACAGTGTTGAAATCAAGGATTTCTTCTCCCTTTTTCTGAACAAAAGGAACTAGCTTGAGTGTGGAGACCACAGGTGTGCTGGCAACAGGCACTTGTGGGTCTTGAACTTCTGGGTTTTCTTTCTCCTGGGTCTACCCTCCAGCTATCTCAGAAGCTGACTATTCTGTCTCAGTCTATGTCAGCTTCAACCTCTCTACTTCCTACTTTTGTAGCTCCTCATCGAGCTTTCTCTTCACTTCTTCAGCTGCTTTTCTAGCTGCTTCTTTAGCTGCTTCTTGGGTAGCTTTTCTTTTCCCTTCCTCTTCGCTGTGCAGCCACCCTGCAGCTTCCTGTGCCAATCTCTGGGATTTCTCTTTTCTTCTCTTTGCTTCTTCCTCAGCCTTAGCCTGCTCATCCCCCTTCCCACCTTTGGTGGTGATTTTTTCTTGAATCTTCTCTTCAGTGCTGTCATGTTCGGGGCATTTCGGAAGACAGACTCTTCCCTATCAAAAAGGTGGGTATACTCAAAATGCACCTTGTTTTCTTTACAATGCTCCACAACTTTACCATGGGAGTCATTTCTGTGGTAGGGCATCTCACCAAAGTGGAACCTCTGCAGCTCTTCTACGAATTCATCAGCTTGTTTCACCCTAGTGAACCTGTAACTTCCTAGTTTGAAGGGCAAGGGAGGATAAGCAGTCTTCTTATGTTCGAACAGAAAGATGCCTATTCCATCTAGGAACACTTGTCTGACTGCCTCCTTGTGGATAATGTAATCAGTTGCATATTTGGGCAGCAGAGAAGGGGCTCTTGATCCTCCAAACATCCTGAAGTACAGGCCATTTTCAGTCAAGTAGTAATTTGCGTACTCTTCTATCACTTGCATGGCCTCCTACGACATACAATCACACTCCTTCAGGAAAATGAGTGTGTATAGAGGCATAAAGGAATTTTTCACAGATTTCTTTGTAATGGCTATGATATTTATGTGCCCACAATGGTTTGTAAGCAGCATAGACAGGCATTCTTTCCCTGTCCCAGATGCACCTGAGACCAGGGAAAGGCTGGTTGCATAATATACAGTCCATCAATATGGAACTCATATAGAATTCTGATCTCTTCTGGCTTACTCCTCCCAAGGCTGAGGCCAAGCAAGAAGAAAGACTGTTTGAGACAAGGTTGGCCCAGTTGAAAATTGTCCCTTGGGTTGCAACATAAAAAATGATAGGTATCCACTCTAGTTTGAAAAACCTGCCATCACCTCTTCCAAATATTCTATTGAGCATCAAGGCTATGAACCTGTATGGAGCTCTTAAACCTGCAGTATCATATTCCCCTGTTACTTTGGTCCTGAAATGTTTTCCATTCAACATCATTAGTTTCATGGTTTCTACCAAGTCCATTCTAATGTTGTTTAACCAGTCATCAGATAAGAACACTTGGGCTTCTGGTAAGTGGTAGGCTAGGGAAACATATCTGGGGTTCTATGTAGCATAGCCTTGTTTGTTAACATCCTCCAGGATCATTGTTGTGACATCTGCCCGGGGCAGAATCCAACCGATTACTTCAGCGCACGGGAATAACTCAGGTCTGGTGGCGATCCTCATCAATGAAGATATTTCTATGTTTGCATATATGGACTCTTCTTCTAAGCCCATGTTGGGAACGTCTCTTTGGGTGTTCAGTCTATATATTCCCCCCCACAGGTATTCAGGTTCAACGCCAGAAATGCACTTCATGTCCTCATATATGTATTCTATCTTAGTTACAACCTCTACTTTTGGCTCTTCTTCGACCACCGGGGCCTTCTTCTTTTGTCTCTTTGACATGGTGAGATTTCCTGCCATAACATTGTAACATTAAGCCCTTTTGGCTAAGTGGAAAACCTGTATACATCAATGTACAGTGTGTGGTTTCTTCTATGTTCTAACATGAGAGCAATCAATCAACGAAGCAAGTATATGCATTTATAGACTGAAATGGCCTGTCTAACAGAATTATTAAACATCATGTGTAGTGTTTAGTGACTTAGTCTATGTCTAGCATGATTATAAATAATTATATGCAGTAAGAATATGCAAGCTACCACTGAAAATTTTACCAATAAAATTGGGTAAAAACATCTACATTAACATGCCTAAAGCTTCCGCTCTCTGAGGGTGCCATTATCAAATCACTGCGAGGGACAAACAAGGGAAAACTACGCAAGCCCTCAATGAAGCTTTTAACAACACCACTACCCTTGTGACTTTCTGGTTAACAGACTGAACGCCATGACATATCTCCTCCACAGGTTAGGGTTTAAAAGCAACTACGGGTAGAACAGTGCGGCGAAACGACTGTCATTCGAAGATGCTGAACTATGATAAAGAACTATGCGTTGCAGTACACCTTGAACACGAATTTGGTTGCGCTAGACCTCGAAGGAAAAATTGGCTAGGGTTCGAGGATATGGGTAATATGAAAACCTCAACAAGAAGGGGCAACCCTCAAATGCTACAGAAAAAATCCCAAAGCTCTCCCCCTGCAAACCCATCATTACACACAGGGTAGCTTGGTGCAGGCGACATAACGGACGCCTGCACCAAACCCCCATCTACTACGCGCAGGGTTGCAAACGGAAAGCCGCGGGCAAAATACTATGCCGAGGTTAAAATGCCCCACCCCGCGGTCAGCAATACCGCAAGAAAATCCCCAATATATATAGATGCAATCACGCAGCAAAAAACCTAATCATGGTAAAAGGTCCGCACTACAAGCTATGCTATAAATCCCCCACTATATACGCATGAAAACGGGGTTGAGTAACGGCCGGGTAAACAAACCACCGTAGCAAGCATAACCATCAAACGTTCAACAGAAAGGGGAAGGAAAACGAAACCTACCTGGCACTGATGTCTAACCGGAGCGTATGGCGAGACGATGACAGTTAGGCTTCTACAGCTGCCACCTGGACGCGGGTATCGACACTGTAGTCCTTGCAAGCTCGAAAGGTCGACAGTGCACTTGGAACGAATGATCACGACAGTTCGAACAAAAAACGATAGAATAATCCAACGCGCCCAGACTCCATATATACAAATGGTCAACACGTGTGATGGGTAACATATCGAACGGGAGCCAGCTTTGAATCAGAAGTTGAAAACGTACTTTCTTCTGCAATGACGGATGGTCAAAGGGCTAAGAAATCCACGGAAAAACACGTGGCGGGTAAGAATTCAAAAGATCGGACATCGGATAGATGATCAACGATAGATGATCAAAGCACCAGGCCTTCCGCTTTGGTCATACACATCAGGTAGAATTCTAAAGATCGGATGTCGGAGCCAAAACTAATCGAAAGGTTCAAATTATAACTCCCTCCGCAACGACGGCAGGCCAAAACATAAAACCGTAGATCCAGCCGCAATGGCGGAGCCACACAAGATAAATCTGTCCGAAAAGGGAGAAAAGTTTGAATCAGGAAACAACGGCTAGACATCGGAAGGCTAATGAAATCGGCAGCTGAAGCGGCGGAAGCGAAACAGCTTTCGCAGCTGTAGCGGCGGAAGCGAAACAGCTTTCGCAGCTGTAGCGGCGAGAGCTCGAGACTCATGGGGTCAACGAGGATACATAAGCGGGAATCAGAAACCAAACCGGAATCGGAAGAGTTAATGGTTTGCTATCCGCAACGACGGAGGAAATAATCATAAAAACTTCCGATGCGCAACCAAAAAGCGTCCGATGTAAAACAAAGAAATCGGTAAAAGCAATCGAAGTCAAACCAAATATCCATCCGCAACTGCGGAAGAAGAAGTCACAATGGCTCCAATGCAAAACCAAAAAGGCAGCCGATTAAAACCAATGTATCGGGAGCAAAACCAAAGTTAAGACTGGCTATTCAGCTGCAACGACGGAGGCTTTAACCAAACACTTTTCCGATTCGGACATGCTGAACATGTATCTAAAGGGAGCGATAAAGTCTGATCAAACATTAGGTTTCTTCAAGCATTAGAAGGAGAATCAAAACAAGTGGTAAATCAATTCAATCATTTTGAGAGAACAAAGGAAGAAAATCAACTAATCCAAAGCAAAGGATGGTCCTAAATTTTTTTGGAATTTTGGGAAATTGTTGCAGCTGCAACAATTTGTTTACAGTAGATGAACTACATGGGATCTTCACTACCTATAAGATGAGAATGGGGCAAAGACAAACCATCAAGGAAGGGCGAAACATTCAAAGAATAAAAACATGTATCAAAAGAAAATTAGCCAGAAAACTCAAATAAAGAAGAAGACAAATTTATAAGGAAACTGTAGAAGGGGTTAGGAAAATACAAAGGGAAGTTACCATTTAAATGTTTTATTGTGGAAACAAATGTCACTTTGACTCAAAATTCCCCTATCCCAAAAAGGAAGGTAGTGATGAAGAAGATACAAATGAAAGGAGAGCACAAAAAGGGTAAAGCTCATTATAATAAAGAAAATACTACAAGAATAAGAAAACTTTATACTATGAGGAAGATAACAACTCATTTGATCTAAGTGAAGATGAAGATACAAAAGTGTTATTCCTGGGAATAGAAACTCAAACTGATATACTGAAAACAATTTAGAAATAGAATCTGAAGTGGATCTTGAAGGAGAACTCATTAGTGCTCTTAAAGAACTGAGAATATGTTAAAAAATGAACAAATATTTGAAAGAACAACTATAAAAATACCAATAAGAGAAGAAGTAAAAAGAAGAAGAATTCCCAAGGAGCCTCAAGAAAACTGAACAAACTATTGCTGAACTAAAAACCCAGTTACAAGAAGCAAAAACAATTGAAGAATATCTAAGAGAAAAACTTAGTGACAAAGAAAAAAACTGAAAAAAATTGGAATCTGAAGTCTTTCTTCTTAGAAATAAATTTGATAAAAACTATGCCCAAACAAAACTGGAAAATAGCTCAAACATTTTGCAATATATTCCTGACAATTAAAGACCATTCACTAATAAAACATGACTTGTGTATGATAAAGAGAAAATCAAATCTTAGTCTCATGAAATACAAGAAATAAATCAAGGACAAAAGACTCATGTATATGTTTCCCATAATGCACTTTAAATAGAAGTGAACAAGATAAATATTTGAGATGCCAGAAGTATCAACGGAAGAAATGCATTGTCAAGAAGACCTCTTATAAAAGGTACCAAAATATTTTTCTTGGATATTGTTACTATAGAAATTGCAGCTCTAATACCATGTAGAAATAGAGCCTTGATGCAAATAAAAAGCATAGGAGGTATATATTTCTACTAAGACAATTCTAGAAGTATACACAAGGAAAATAGATAGAAGAATAAAGAGACTGAATACAAGAGAAGTGATCCAATATCTTTCAAAGTATTATTGGTTGAATGAATTTATGGTGAATCAATAATGAATTTATTGATTATTACAATATTAATACATCCTTATAAAGTAAAATTGAGCTAGTGGAAGACAACTCATGCTATCTCATAAATCAGACTTACTAAATATGATAAACCTCCATAGGTGGCTAAAGCACTTTCCAACTCTGTCAAGGACCTCGCGAATTATCTAAAGCATGAGTGAGTTTTCAAGAGTGATGGAAAAACATGCTAATCCTAGAATCTGGAGAGAAAATCACAAAGGATGGGTTGGCAACAAAAGATAGCAATTTCCTAGTTGACTAGCTTTACCTTATCCACATAAAAGATGGAATAAAGCAGAATAAAGATAGAATCTGTAGGAAGGTGCAGTTACTAATTCTGAAAATAAATAAAGTAGACAAGATCAAACCAAAATCATGATAAAGTAACTCCTGGGGTATATATGGAAAGTGTTTACCAAGTGGTACAAGTGGATGCCAACAATCTAGGCTGGTAGGTAGGAATTTAATAAAAAATGATTAAATATTTTTATCCTAAGTATTAAGTGGGTTTATAGTATTTCCACACCCCCCTTTAAGTATGAATTTATGATGATATGTCTGAAATAATCATATGCATATCTATGCATATAGCTGCATATAGGGCCCAACAATAAGGCTATGGTCACCCCTTACAATTATTCATGTCCAGAAAAGATGAGGAAAGAGGAAAAACCACACAGGGAAAATCCTCCCTCAAGAAAGGACAAGGCACAAAATTTGAAATGTGTATTCAATATGTCTTTATATTCACTTCAATGAGCTAAATGAACTGCTTCTAGTGAAAGAAATCATGAACGCCATGATCATGCACTGGAGTGTAGAATCTGCAAGAAGGAAGAGGAGAGACTCCTTATATCTCATCATATGATGAAGTAGGAGCATTATATGAATGATTCTTGCTGCTAAAAAACTATGATATACAAAAAAAAATCTGAAATGGAAAAGAGATATGTGCATACTCCTTCCCAAAGAGTACAAAAATTAAGACAATCAATAACACAATCAGTTCTTGTATAGCTGCAAAACTGTGATGTGGATCACACATCATTCTTCCAATATGATGTAGCACCTTCCTAGATCTGATATGGGGCTGAAAATAATCTGATATATCATAAATATGATCATATGGAACAACAAATACAAATGCTTCAGTGCCTCCATGAGGATATGGGGCTAGACTAGGAAAAGTATGTGCGACTGGGGAAAATTGATGAGTATGAAAATATGAATGATGAATGGATTTGAGATCTGAAACATAAGTGTTTATAATAGATCCAAACATGTGTAATATAATTCCAATGATGACTAAGGTCATATATAACCAACCTGTGAAAAAGTGTTTCTTTCAATGGTATAACCTAATACATTTGCATTATCCAACAAAAATAATGATTGGATCAAAGCTATGAATGGATATTTGGATCAAATTGAGAAGAAACAAACTTGGGAACTTTCCCTAAGACCTAAATGAAAGAATGTTGTAGGGACCAAATGGTCTTCAAGAACAATTTCAATGAAGATGATCAAGTGATAAGAAACAAAGAAAGACCGGTATGCAAGGGATATGCTCAAGCAGAAGGCACTTATTTTGAAACTTTTCCCCCTATATAAGGACTTGAAGCAATCATAATGTTCTTGGAATTCGCATGCTACTTAAAGTTCAAAGTATATCAAATGGATGTCAAGTCTTCATTTGTGAATGAGAACCTTGAAGAGTAATTCTATATTGAACAACTTGAAGTTTTTCTCTTATAAGAGAATAAAGACTATGTCTACAAACTAACAAATGCACTCTATGGCCTCAAATAAGATCCAAGGGCATGGTTTTCAAGGCTTGACAACTTCTTAAAGAAACAACCATATAGAAGAGGGACCACTGAAAATAATCTCTACATAAAATTTTAAAATAAGAATATGATCATCGTTGTTGTATATGTGGATGATATCATATTTGGAAGTGACTCACAAACTCTGAGTGGAATTTTTTCCTTAGAAAAGGAGTTTGAAATGCCAATGTTAGGTGAAATTCGATTCTTCTTGGGATTACAAGTCTCTCAAATAGACAAAGGGATATTCATTCCTCAAACCAAGTACATTAAAGATATGCTAAAGAATTTTAAGATGGAAGACTGCAAACCTGTTAGTAACCTTATGATCACTGGTTGTAAATTGAGAAATGATGATAAGTATTTGGAAATGGATCATACCATGTACAGATCTATGATATGTATCTTGATGTATGTGATAGCTACAAGACCATATGTAATGCAGGATGTAGGATTGGTTCCCATATTACAATCATCCCCTGAAGAAACACATGTGACAATGGTAAAAATATTTTTCAGATATTTGAAAGGTACTATGAAGTATGTTTATGGTATCTAAAAATACAAGACTTCAGTTTAAGTGAATTTACTAATGTAGGCTGGGGATGAAGTATTGATGATAGAAAAGGAACTAGTGGAACAACATTCTACTTGGGAAATTTTTTGGTTTTATGGCTAAGAAAAAAACAATCCTCCATTGCACTATCTACGACAAAAGATGACTACATTGTTGTTGCATCATGTTGTACTCAAGTCATTTGGATTAAGCATACATTGGAAGACTTAGTTGTGAAGTATGAGAACCCAATAGTGATAAACTATGACAATACTAGTGTCATAAACATATCCAAAACTCCCATTATGCACTCCAAGACAAAGCACATTCCACTTAAATATCATTTCCTAAGAGATCAAGTGTAAAAAAATGTTTTCAAATTGGATTATGTTGATACTAAGGAACAAATTGCAGACATTTTCGCTAAACCACTTCCTAGAGAGGCATTCACCTATCTTAGGAAAAAAATGGTGGTTAGCCCTCTTCATTAAAGATAAAATAAATAGTGTAACTCTGTCGCAAAAGGAAGAAAATGATGACAGGGGAAGGAATACTAATAGGGGGAGCTAATTTTAAAAAAATCAAGGAAAGAAGGAATTGAATATAAGTTCACGGTCTTTCCTGAAAATTACAAATGTGTGTGTGTGTGTGTTTGTGCTTGAAGATAGAATGAACCTGGGATAAAAATCAGAATTTAGAGCAAGGGAGAAATTACAACCGTATGAAAGTCAATCCAAAATCTTATGAAGTAACAAAAACAGAGTTGAAGACTATACCAGAAGTACAATTCTGAATATGCCATTGATGTCAATTTTATACAGTTCTTATTGTTCTAATTTCATGACTATGATGCACAACGAAAATATAAATTCTGATGTTCTACAACAAATAAGAGGATTTTTTTTAAATGCACAGTGATAGGGGGTGCCTTATGAACCTTTGTCATTGTTGTCAAAGGGGGAGAATTTTTCGATGTTTCCATCTATTCTAAAGGAGGAGAATGCTGAATAATGAGTTGACAATGATGTCAATTCAATGGTGAAGTTGCATGCATATTCATTGAGGCGTGCATATCCATTGTGTGCATATTCATTGAGGTGTGAGTATCTACTCCGTGTATATTCATTGAGGCATGCATATCCACTTCCACGTGCATATTCATTGAGGTGTGCATATATACTATGTGCATATCCATTGAGGAATCCATATCCACTACTGTAGGCATATTCATTGAGGTGTACATATCCATTGAGGCGTTCATATCCATTTCCATGTGCATATTCATATGCTAAGTATATTGTTTGTTAAACCAACAATTGAAAAGAGGTATAATCTTTGATGAAAGGACACGATTGTGAAAAGTCATAATTCTCATTTAAAGACATGATGGTTGAATTGCAAATACATAATAATACAATATATAAACAAAGTTCAATTTTGGAAGAAGGTGTCTCTACAATGAATATCAAAGTTCATCTAGCAGAATAAAGACTAAGAAAATGAATTAAATCTAGAGGCAAAGTTTAAGAAAATAAAGAGAAGTTCAAAAGACAAAAATAAAATATCTTCAAGGCTGGTAGGGTGGTACTAAGGTAGGTTACAATATGCAAAGGGTGTTGTAGCTGACAAAACCAGGGTATGGGTGCATCCTTCAATTGTAGCTGAGAAATTTAGGGATTGGTGTCTATAACAAGTTGCATCTTGCAAAACATTGTAATTAAAATTTTGCATTAATAGAAAGAATTGGCGATTGTTCCCAATTGGGTCTTCCACAATAAAAACTTGGTGCACTATGCATATTGTTGATTGCATATTTTAAATCTTCCAAACGTTAATAATTAAAGTGGTTTAAATTATTGAAAACTATCAATATTGATTCACACCCCCCCCTTTGTATTGGGCAATATTCTAACATGGAAATATTTATCCAATACTTAAATGCATGCATACTTATTTTCTTTTAAAAGGTTTCCATGGGAAATAATTCAACTCATTTCTCCTCTTGACACACCCTATATAGTTATCCCAATCCATAGCACTCCTCCCCCATCATCTTGCACAACACAAGGAATGGGGCTCCCTTCTCTGAGTTAACATTCCCTCGGGTTTGTTACCTTGATTCCCTTCTAGTGCTCCAACATAATCACATGTCATCTAGAGAGTCGTCACGTTATGACTCTAAATGTCATTAATCACTCATAGAATATTCATTAGAGTTTCCTCTTCTTTTCAGTCATTCAACCTCCAGGCTAATGCATCCCCTTCTCTAAGTTAATAGTCCCTCAGGTTATCCATCATTTTCCAAGTCTTTCTTGCATAAAAAGAGTACAACTTATATCGCTCTTGTGTCCTTGCAGTGGTATTATTCATGGGATATTCAACTTATAGTTTCCATCATGGGTGTATAGTAGGCAGTTTCACCGTCCACATGTATTAGGAATCATAATCTTATATTTGAATCAATCTTGGAAATAATTATTACAACAATTAAATTCCTAATAATAACATGAGTTCCACACATAATACTTAGCTTTCACAGTGATGAGCATGCAATAACACATGTCTTTGTTATGGCTCACTCTTACTACCATATACTAGGCATATTGTTTTATACAATTCTATTCTCTAGACAGAACATTCTTGTAGTCCATCCCATGTGACTATTTTTTGGTGCATTTCTACAACAACTACTAAAGTAATCTTAGAATTATGCATTACCAATAATTTCGTCATTTCAGAAGTTAACTTATTCTGCAAATAAATATGGCTTAACTTGCATTCTTGTAATGCATTCAAAATATATTCCCACATGTGTGTATGTGTAACCACAAGATTTATAACATCTAATAATTCAACATAAGTTAATGCAGTCTTTCATCTATTCATGAATGCCAGATCAAATTAAAAAACTTCGATTTCCCTTGGTTATTTTACTCATAACCAACACACACATAGAATCCTATTTAATTTCACATTGATGCATTCTAAACTGAACTTAGTCATGTAGGTATAAGACTTCCTATTTCTACCACATTATTTAATGTGGAGTAACATTAAATTAAATGCATTCAAATTTCATATGTATACCAATTTGTGATATTGCAATACAAATGAAGGGACTCTTACCCAATCCCCTTTTTCTAACACTTGTACAATTAGCATAAATAAATTCATTACCTACATGCATTCCCTAAACACCTTTTATGTTACCTATTAAGTTGGTCTCTTGCAAGAAATTGCACCATCCTTTCACCAACCTATTGATCATAGATTTATTATCCTAATATTTTCTCATAAGGTTCATGTGGGTTACATGACATATCCAACCACTCTATAAACATCTTCAACCATATTTCAACTATTTATGGTCATACAATCATCAATAACCACACTAATTATCATAGTCATTCATTGCATGTATAAAACCATATTACTTTTACCAACATTAATATTACATATATGCACAACTATATTCACTAACGCCATGTGTCTATATTAATATGCCTACTAATGCATATGCATTTGAGAGTTCCAATCTCTTTCGTTTCTTGCTTCCTTGATGTCCATCTTCATCATTTGTTGCTACAACAACACTTGTAGTCTTATGTAGATTCCTTTATCATGATAGGAGTTTCTTTTGTTCTCTTGGTCTGAACTCCAAACCCAATTGCTTTCACCACAATTGTACTTCTTCACTAAGTTTCCTATGTATATTATTTACCTTGTATTGCTATTCAATTTCCCTGAGAGATTTTTCTATCCAAGCCTAACTTGGCCTTTTTTCTTAATTTTCCAAGCACTCAAGTTTCCTTCACTAATTCCTTTCCTGTCCGTTTTAATTTTGAGACTTAATTTTCCTATCATTATTCTTCAACACTCATATAGCTTCAACTTATATCACACCAACTTCATATGGAATATTTCCCACTATTGTCTATATAAAGCATTTGTATTATATGACCTATGTATGTCTCTACTTCCATTTTTTAGTATTCACACTAGTTTTCTTTAGTTTCTTGCATTTTTGTCCATCTTCAACTCCCTTAGTGTGACAAAGTGCTCCCCCCAAACTTTTATTATTGGTTGAATAGTCTTCTCATTATGGTTCTTCTTAAGTCAAGGATGAGGGCATAAACACTCAATACTCTCTTCAACTAAAATTGAAGCTCACACTACTGATCAATTACATGTGGTCATATGCTTTGTGGAGAACACTTAGTAAGAATCGAGTGAACCTAGTAGAAAAAACCCTTCACAAGTTAGTTGTCCTAGGTTATATTTTATTTTCATGTTTTGCCATATAACTTACTATTGTATTAATTTGTATAGCAATATGCTTACATATTTATTAGTTTAGAATATAGGTAAACAAATTTAAAGTTTTTAAACCAAAGACCATGTTTTTAGTTTTTCCTTTTTATATTAAATAATTTTATAATTCAACCACATTTTTCTTTACTACATAAATTTATATTATTATTAAAAAAATTAGATTCATTTTAAATAAATATTAAAAAAAAATTATTTTAAACAAATATTAAAAAATTAAAAATAATAAATATGAGTAAAATGCTAATATTCATTTCAACCACATTTTTATTTACTACATAAATCTATATTATTAAAAAAATTGGATTCATTTTAAATAAATATTAAAAAATAATTTATTTTAAATAAATATTAAAAAATTAAAAATAATAAATATGAGTTAAATTTTCCCAATTACTAGTTAATATTCATTTTAATTGCTAAATTTTTATTGATAGAAGATGTTGTGCATTAAAATATTTTATAATTATAAAGTCAAAGAAATGTGAAAATAAATTGATGATTTCAAACACTTGGAGTGGATTACTTGCCTCCTTTTCTTATATGGGTAACTAGAATATTTTATAATTATAAAGTCAAAGAAATGTGAAAATAAATTGATGATTTCAAACATTTGGAGTGGATTACTTGCCTCCTTTTCTTGTATGGGTAACTAGCTTCCTTGGAAGATTGAGAATGGGAACCAAGTTAAACTTGGTGATGATCTATTTATTGGAGGAGATTGGTGATGTGCATTAAAATATTTTATAATTATGAAGTCAAAGAAATGTGAAAATAAATTGATGATTGCAAACATTTGGAGTGGATTACTTGCCTCCTTTTCTTGTATGGGTAACCAGCTTGCTTGGAAGATTGAGAATGGGAACCAAGTTAAACTTGGTGATGATCCATTTATTGGAGGAGATTGTTTCTATAAGCTACCACTTGTCAATATTTTATATTTGTTTTACTTACTTAGCACATGTGAAAAGACATGATATTGGGTCAATTGTTACACATTATTGGTTACATGTTGAGGAACTAGGGCTGGAAAGAGATGGTTAAAGAATGGAAATATTTTATATAGGATTTAATTTAATCATTATGGGATTATATTGTTATACATCGAGGATCAAATTGTGTGGTTTTGAAATGTTTCTATAGGACATGTGATTGCAAAATTGGTTTGTAATGTTATGTATTTTTCTTATGTGGATTTTGCAGAAAAATGATGACAAATATTAATGGAAATGGATTTCTCCTTTAAAATTGAAGTTTTTTTTGTTAGTCTTGGAGAATAAAGTGACGACTTGGGATAATTTTCTGAAGAGAGGAGGTATTGAACCAAATTGCCGCATTTTATGTAACAGGGTGATGAATTAGATGATCACCCTTTTTCCCATTGTTTGTTCTCTCAGCAAGTATGGTTGGAAGTTACTTAGAGTCTTCAAGTTGTTGTATTCTAGGCATAAGGAACTATTGAAAAATGTTTAGTTCATTGGGTTACTGTAACATACACAACCCTAGAACACAACAACAAGGTCGGGTATTCGGGGTTCCTAACAAAGGGGATGGTTAAATATAATATAAGAACAATGGAGTAATACTTTTTATGGTTAGGATAACATGCCAAACAAATTAAAACTTCTAAAACATTCAACCATTAAGGAATATTTCCCTTCCAATGCAACCTAGTTCCCCATTCTACATGCAATGTAGTGTAATGACACAAGAATACATTCCGACTAGAACCTCTTCACATGTTGACTAACTTCCATTACACCTATGGGTATCCAAATGACCATCTAATCAACTAAATAAATCATACTTACATTCTTTCACAAAACTCCATTTACGACAACAAATATTCAACATTTGAACATTCTAAGGAGGCAAAGTTTAAAAGCCTAAACATATCAGGTCTTATAGCAAT
The DNA here is from genome assembly GCA_001517045.1 of Pseudotsuga menziesii. Lineage (NCBI taxonomy): Eukaryota > Viridiplantae > Streptophyta > Pinopsida > Pinales > Pinaceae > Pseudotsuga > Pseudotsuga menziesii. The sequence continues at coordinate 383,304 of LPNX010973427.1, forward strand.
AAATTTGGACTTCCAATCCACTATCAAATCTAATCCGTTATAACCATACACTACCATATGGTTTTCCCTAAAGATTAGCCCATGCCATGAAAATAATTCCACAAAAGACTAGCTTCTAACATCACAGTAAAATCAACAGTTACTATATTTCCGTAAAGCAGATTTATACATTAATGCATATCATATTTAATGCATGAAATTATCCATCTATAAACCCATGTGGGACCTAATACAGCACATCCATATACGTCTATATGGACTTTCCAAATATAAAACCCATAAATGTTCATAATCCATAAGCAAATAGCCTCCTAAAACATCCATTAAATCGATAGTCTACACTACCTCAAATAACAAATTTATAACACTACTTTAGATCATATTTTTCCTCATTAAATGGAATCCATAAATCCCATGGATGATTTGATCCAGAGCAGCCATACACGACCATATGGACAATCCTAAAATCAAACCTACTAATAATCATAAATCCTATAAACAAACTAGCTACTAACTGCTAGACTAACACATAAACATACCTCTTCCATGAGTTGCCAATTTTTCAACATTGAGTTAGCCATTCACCATGAGCATATATACAATTTGAAAATGTATAATGATAGAGATCTATCGGACTCCATGGGCACATGTACAACAACATACATAAATAGTATACATATCATACATACTTATCTTTTATAAGGGCACAACTAGCATCAATCAAACAAATTTCCTCCCAACATTAGAAACTGCCAAGCCAATGTACTTGTGTAGGTCACCCCCGAGCAGAGGTCTTGGAATTCACACGACCGGGGACTTTTCTAACTCGATCTCTAAGGATAAAACTCAGGCCCATAACCTGAGTGCCACAAACAAAATAATTTCTTCCATAGTGTTTCACCCCTCTCCACCTCGCTACTAGGTGAAATGGTAATCCCTTCACCTTCTAGGTCTCTTAAGACATCACCAAAATGGTAATCCCTTCACCTTCTAGGTCCCTCAAGACACCGCCATTCACCATCAAGATTTATGTGCAGGTTTAGGACAAAGACAAGCGCTAGACACCACAAAACTATATCGTACTCAAGAAAATATCAGTTTGAGAAGCCACAACTCAATTACTCACCACCTATATACTCCTCCACCCCACTACTAGGTGAAATGGTAATCCCTTCACCTCCTAGGTCCCTCGGGGCATCACCATTCACCATTAGGATTTATGTGTAGGATCAGGACAAAGTCAAGAGGTGGACACAAAGGAACTATACCAGAATTGATCAGGCTTACTCCAAACATGACCAATATCCCTGTGCTCCAAGCACACAATTCACATACATAATAGAGTATACATGGGATCCCAAACTCACAAGCTTACCCAAATCTCAACAATCATGGAATGAACAACTCACCTTCCTCAACAAATGAAGGAATGATTAATCTAGAATTCTCCTCACAAGATCTCCATTCACCTACAAGACAAATTAGTGCAATTTCGTGCACAATACCATACCAATTCCTCCTTTGGCATTCACATTATAATCAGAGAAACCCTATTCTCTCACCAACAAACTCAACCATGAAAGAATTAATGACCTCCTGAGCAATTCGAATCCCTTTAGGCTAATTCAAATCACCTCCAAGAGATTGACTAGAGACCACTGAGAAACAACTCTCAATCACAGAGTGCTCCTCAAGACCACTAATTGACCCATTCAAGTTCTCAATAGAGTAACTTGAATCCACTTAGAATAACTCTAAATCACTAATAAACACACTCCCAATCATTGGCTAACTTGAATTTGTCAACACTGACTCAAACCCACCATAACTAACTCGAATTACCCATAAATTACTCCCCTTGCATGAAGGTAACTCGAATTTTCCCAAATTCACTTCCATGCACTCAATATAATTCGAATTGACTTAAAAATGCCCAAATTAACCAAGGATGACTCAAATTCATCTCATTAATTGGAGACTACTGTATTTATACACTAATTAACTGAGGACAGCTTACAATTAACCAAACTGGCTCTAACTGACTGACAACTACTCTAGTTCACTAGATTACTAAGGTGCATGTTGCATGGAGCATATATGCATGAGTGCATGTGCATGGGTGCATGTTGTATGGTGCATGGTATATGGTCGCATGGGTGCACACAAAACATTAAATAGACAAACTAGGACCACCATGGTCCAAGAACATCTAAATTAGGAAGACTAGAGTATTGTTAAGGGCAGCCACAACTCTTGACACCAACCCTTCACAAGTGGAACCTAAGACCCCCCAATAACATTGTTGTCCATGTTGAGCCATTATTTAGTTATAGATAAGTATACTAATAATAATAATAAAATAATAATGTCCATAGTCTATAGTCCTGGCACCTAGTGCCACTATAATAATAACCAAATAACAACATTACACATGTTCGGGGCTTACCGTCGGGGTACTACAGTTACAAATGTTGGATCATTTAAGGAGCCACTTTTGTATGTTTCTCAGGGGGTTTGGAGACACATGAATTAACTCTTTTTGAAAATGGCCATAAATGTATCTCCAGACTTAGTTTTAATATTGTGGGACTATATGAGGAGCATTACAAAGACACCGAGGAAAAGCTCCTAATGTTCCTACCTTTTTTGAAAATGAACATGTTGGTTTTTTTTATGGTGCCTCATAGTGGGGATAATGTTGTGCAAGTATGGTTATTAGCTTTAGGAAAAATCACAGTTTTCATGTTTGAATGGGTTGTGGGGAAGGCTCCAACACAAGAGCAGAATTGTTGGCTGCTTTGGAGGTTGCTACATTTTGCATATTTCAAAGGTATTTTATTTTTAGGTGTTCGGTTATTCGAGAATGGTTGTTGTCTGGGTTTGTGGTAAAACAAACTTACATGTGCTTCTCATGGGTTATTGGAAGCAAAGGACCAGGGATTTTCATGGGAAGTTTCTTAAATTATCCTTCATACATAACTTTCATCAGTTTGACACATAAGCATTTATCTTATCCAAAAAAGCTATTGGACTAGACGAGGGCTTATTTTCTTTGAAGAAATCTAGGATCGTCATGTTTTGACTAAAGGTTTTCTCTAGGTTTTCTAGCTTAGACCAACATGGCTTTCCAAAGTTTACTATTTGGTTCTTTGTATTGAGTTCAATTTCTTTTTTTATTTTTATTTGTCTATCTAGTTTTCTTGGATAATATACATGTAGTTATATATATGAAGTGATGTGGTTTGGGGGCTTTGATTATATCATTTCTATTTTGGAACAAGTTAAAGAATAGTTTAGTTTAGTTTTAGTTTTAGTTTTTTTGGAGGAAAAAAAATAGATTTATTTTAAATTTTAATAAAAAATAAATGATAAAATATTTTGTGAATAATTTTTAATACTCATTTTACATTTGGTGATATTAGTTTTTGGAAAAAAGCTTTTATAGCTTTAAAGTCTTCAACTCCGGCTGACTCAAAGCTGAAACTCTTAACCTCATCCAGAAAGGTACCTCATCTAGAAAGGTACACGTTCTTATGAAGAAATATATTGTGTTATATGCTTTTATATATATTAAAAAAAACCTTGGTGGACTGGCAACTTCTTGCTAGACCCATCTTTGCCGGGGGTTGGGGTATCAAGCATCTACCCAGTTTCAGTCTTTCTCTGAGAATGAAGAGCTTATGGACTGCTCTCATCAACGCTGGCATTTGGAATCTCCTTCTCTCTGTAAAATACTTGAAGAAGCTGCCTCTTCACTCTTGGCTTCGTGGCAAAAGTTTCATTCTTCAACATTCCTCGATTATTTGGAAAGGTTTCCTCAAAACCTTGATCTGGATTGGTAAGGGCATTATTTGGCAAGTGGGCTGTGGAAATGATATTAGATTGGGAGTTGACCCTATTGTGGGTCTGAGCAATTCTTATATATTTCCTACTGAATTAAGAACTTATCTTGAAGATGATGGGATCAAGTCTCTGGCCCAAACCCGGAACATCACCCCACATGCTGTCGGTTACTGGTTATCGGCAGAGGATCTCGAATTAGGTGGTGAATGGAAATTACTTTGGGATAACTACATCAGAGGGCTGGAATATAGTAGAATTCGCCTCAGTGATCAAAGTGACAGACTCATATGGTCGCACAGCAACTTTATAGGCTCGATAAGTGCTGCAATAGGTTATGACTGCATCCTTGCGGACTCCACTTTTGAGGAACATAACCCTACTCTGGATATCCTCTGGAAACTGAACATTCCTTCCAAACTTGTCTGTTTTTTATGGCTCCTCATCGAAGGCAAAATACTCACTTGGGAGCAACTGCAGACTCGTGGATTTTCTGGACCCAGTCGTTGTGCTTTGTGCGAAAGGGAATGTGAAGATTTAAATCACCTCTTTTTATCCTGTCCATTTACTTTGCAGACTATAAGCCACTTTGATTCTCGTTATACCTGCTCTTTCTCTTTGCAAAATTCTGTTAGTGCATCTTTGGATCTTTGGCTTAGATCTGTCGATCGTTGGGCCTCTTACCGTCAGCTCCCTTTCTTTATTTACTGGTGCATTTGGATTACCAGGAATTTATGTCTCTTTGAAAATGTTAAGCCTTCTCTTCACTCCCTCATTGACCGGGTGGAAAATTTAATAAATCTGTATCTTGTCCAGCAAAGAGTTCAAAAAATTAGAGCTATTGGTCCTTCGCCAGTGAAAATATTTCCTGTTGCTTTCTTTGATGGGGCTACAACAAACTATATGGGAGGTGCTGGGTGTGTGGTTTATCTGAATGAAAACCATTTTTATAGCTTCTCTATGGGCTGCGGTCGTAGTTCTAACACCAGAGCGGAGTTATTAGCTATTTGGGCTGTATTGAGAATCAGCTTACTTATGGGTTTGCCCTTACTCATGATATATGGTGACTCATTGGTTATTATCACTTGGCTCAACAGACTTTCTGCCCTTGATATTCCTATTTTGAGGCACTGGTACGAAGACATTCGAGAAATGATATTTCATTTTCCATCTGTGATATTCAAGCATATATACCGAGAGCACAACTTGCTGGCAGACGGTCTCTCAAAAACTGCTCTGAATATGGATATGGGAAATGGAAATTTCATGGAAACCTTGGATGGTTTGGTAATAGCACAATATTCATTTGTGCTCTTTTAGTTGCTGAATATTCTCTGTTTTTCAGCCATGGATGGTTATCAGTATTGTTTGTCTCACTTTATCTTGTTTGAGACTTTCTGTCAGCTTGCTCTGCTCTGGAATACTTGCTTGGAATCACCTATGGATTCTCTCTTTTCACTGACCTGATTTAATAAGGGATGATGACAAAAGTCTGCAAAGATCAAACTTCCATTGCTTTTTCTATTTAGGCTGCTACAGATAGGCATGATCTCAGTATACTCGGGATGTATTCAGTCTCACGAAGTTTTCCTGTTTTGATTGTATTGATTGTCATGATCCTAGTACTGCAGACTGTTTATTATCTTTGTGTATTCTGATTTTTAGTCAGAGCTTTGTAAACGATGTCTTTTGATTCCATGAATAGCAAAGACTGGAATTTTTTCTTCTGAAAAAAATATATATTAAAAAAAAACAAATACTTAATATCCAAAATTCAAAAATATTATTAATATTAAATTAAAATAAAATAAATTTATATAATATCTTTAAACCACCTCACATGCTTGTGGAAAAACACATATAATAGCTCGTGTGACATTGCATCCTCAACCTTATCCAACTCCTAACAAGAATTTTGATGTATAATAGGGAGTTAGGTGTGACCGCCAGCTAAGTTTGAAAAAGAAGGTAGGTAACAGGAGTAGAAGACTGTTGAGAGGGAACTCTTTTATTTTCTATGGCGTTATTTTCAACTTTGGGATAGATTAAAATCAAATCTGACTTGTCAAACAATTCTTTACCCATTATTTATATAAGTTGTAGGTTACAGGATTCGATCTGAGCACGGCACTCTACAGCCGCCGACATCTATCACAAAGTGATAGAATTTCAAAGTGATAGAATTTCAGGCGTAGACATTTCATAAATTGAATGGCAGGCCTGGACGCTGCTGTGACAGATGGAATCTTCTGACATGAAAAAGCAAGAGGCATGACGTGTAGCAAGTCCGGCGATGGAATCTCACAGCTTAGTGTCTTATCTGAAGGTACCCTAAAGTCCATGCCCGCGTTTCTTTTGTATTCTTATTCTTCTCTAAACAGAGCTATTCTTTACTTTCTTGCTCCCTTACTTCTGCAATGGAGGTTTCTCTGTCTTACAACAGAAGACTGCAGAGCTTTGCAATGGAGGTTCCTCTGTCTTGTAACAGAAGTCGGCGGAGCTTTGGCCAGATATTCAGAGAGGCCTCGGTAAGAATTCCCTTCTCCCCGCTCAACCTCCAACAACATGACTCCAAAGATCATCGCGAGTTCGAATCCGGAGACGAAGAATATTTCTCGCTGTCTAAACGTAGAGGAGCAGATTTTTGGAAGAAAAGGCAGATATTTGTCCATAGCTACAGGTTTACCATCAAGAAGACTGTCGCCGAAAGGGTGAAGGCCTCGTTGCGAAAGCTCAGGGCGGTCGCCTGGACGATTGTGGCCTGCAAATACTGTCGTGTTTCTTTAGCCTCGGGGTTGAAGAGATTCGATTGCCGCTGCGTGGGAAATCAAGAAAGGAGAAGTTAGGGTTTGGTGGTGTCGGCGGTTCTTTTGCCGGGAAAAGCGAAATTGGGTCTTTGCACAGACCTTGTTGGGAGGGGATTTTGTTGAATGTCAGATTTTAGGAGAAAGGTAAAAGTTTCTGATCGCTTGCATGCCAAAATTGATGTGTGAAAAATATATCTTTGGTAACTCAGAACATATCTTTTTACCTTTTTACATTGGCACTGGTAAATATTTGAAGATTGACCTATTGAGCCAGGTTTATGCGTGTAAATGGTCTCAGGTCTATGGGTGTAAATGGTTGGTTAAGTAGTTTACTATAGGTGTAAATGGTCTCAGGTCTATGGGTGTAAATGGTCGGTTAAGTAGTTTACTCTGAATATTTAATAGTTAAAAAAAATTGGACATCATAAGTTGCTGCCTTATGTTTATTATATTTTTTAGTTCGTATTTATAATTGTATAATAAATAATTTATTTATATATTAAAAAGTGGGATTTGAATTTGGTAGAAGTTGATAACACTTTTGATTTTGGGTAAATATTGGTATTTAATAGTTAAAAAAAATTGGACATCATAAGTTGCTGCCTTATGTTTATTATATTTTTTAGTTCGTATTTATAATTGTATAATAAATAATTTATTTATATATTAAAAAGTGGGATTTGAATTTGGTAGAAGTTGATAACACTTTTGATTTTGGGTAAATATTGGTATTTAATAGTTAAAAAAAATTGGACATCATAAGTTGCTGCCTTATGTTTATTATATTTTTTAGTTCGTATTTATAATTGTATAATAAATAATTTATTTATATATTAAAAAGTGGGATTTGAATTTGGTAGAAGTTGATAACACTTTTGATTTTGGGTAAATATTGGTTTTAGGTATGGTATTTTGGTTTTAGGTATGGAGTTTTATTGCAACCATTACCATTAAGTTGTGGTGCTGAAAAAGTAAGAAGAAAATAATTTGAGTTAATTGTTAAAGCCAATTGATTAATTACGTTTACGTTTGATTACAATATGGCCACTTTGGGTTTTTTTGTCACCTATGATTTGAGACTCGACATAGATTTGGTTGGCACAACCAATTAATGGTATTACCTAAAGGGTAGAACAAAGATTGATTATATCTATCAATCAATTAATGGTATAAGGCACAACCAATTAATGATATTACCTAAATTTGGTTGGCACAACCAATTAATGGTATTGCCTAAGGGGTAGAACAAAGATTGATTATATCTATGAGGAGTTAATTGTTAAAGCCAATTGATTGATTAATTATGTTTATAACAAGTTATGGTCTCTTTGGGTTTTCTTCTCACCTATGATTTGATTGATACTCTACATAGATTTGTAGATTTGGTTAGCACAACCAATTAGTGCTATTACTTAAAGGGTAGCACAAAGATTGATTATATCTTTGAGAAAATATCATAATGTTGGCACAACCAATTAGTGCTATTACTTAAAGGGTAGCATAAAGATTGATTATATCTTTGAGAAAATATCTTAATGTGTAATGAGGATGACAATGCACTCAGACTAGAATAAGTAAAATGTTGAATAAGTAAAATACTTACTTCTTACGTTGGATCAATGATGATAATGACATATTCATCATTTAGAGGAATTAATAAAGCATTTGCACCAAGAGGGAACATGGTTCCTCCACCCAAAAACTAGAACTATAACTTGTCATTTTCAATTTTAATCTAGTTTTGTACAATCTTCTCTTTGCTAGGAATATCGACAAATCAAGCACACCTTCTTTGTTAGTCCACTTAAAGGGGTTCTTATTTGTAGGAGTAGAAAGCAGGATTCTTATTTGTAGGAGTAGAAAGCATTTCAATATTTAGTCTTCTGTGGGCAACAATGTTCTCTACATTTTGCATCCATTATCTATTGCAAGTATGCAAATTAGACAAAATTTTGACCTTACCTTAACGACATACCAATGTGGGCGTTGAAGTAGATGTATTCATAAAAGAAATGGAGCTCAATTTAGTTACTTTCATTATTAAGACGAATCCGATTGTAATTGTTTTTCCTTCATATTTACATGTCTTCAATTAAGACAAAGTGTTTAACAAGCATGCTAAGAGGACAATTGAAGGTTGTACCTAAGCATAATCATGGGTTATTGGCCTCTTAGTAGAACCCACATGCTTAGACTATCGATCATGACTAGTGCACATGCGCACAAATTCATACATTTTGATTCTTCTTAGTAGAACCCACATGCTTAGACTATTGATCATGACTAGTGCACATCATTTGAGTGCACATGCACACACATTCCTACATTTTTATTGAAGGGAGAAAAGATCAATGGATCTCCCCTCAATGGTCGATAGATGGCCCAAATTTGATTTCATGATTTATCATTGGTCTACTATAGTGAGTGTGGGAAAATCCTTGTTACCCAACTGATCAATAGCCCACATTCAACATTAACAATCAATCCATAAATGAATGATTTTACTTTTCTATGACATAATCATTGCTAAGTGTCATTCTATTTTGAAACTACTATTACAGTTAAGCAAGAATGTGAACTCTAACATTGTTTTATCACAAAACCAAGTAGATATTAAACTAGTTTTACAAGTTATCATGGTTGGTTTCAAATTTATGCTCAACACCATCTTTCAAATAATTTTTTCGCATTGTGAATAAAAACTTATTAATTGTATAGTTGTTGCTTCCAACAATGCTATGGCATTTTTCACTATCTAGATATTCCCTTCTTCACTTGGATAGTGACACTTTTTTGAAGCTTTGTCCTTTCTTTGCTTTTGTACTATGTTAAGAACTTATAAGAGAAGTAATATTCATATCTAGGTGGTTTTGTAGGAGAATGGAAATTCCAAGAAATCTTAGTTGAGAAAGAACAAAGAGAAATGTCATATGATGGTGAAGTTTCTAATTTAAACCTTATTATCGTAAAAATTAAGTTATAACAAATTTCTTCAAATAACTGCCAAACTCCTCATCCAAGACATGAAAAAGAAGAGTTATTATGTTGCATGTAGAATGGTTTTGCTACATATCATTATTATTTACTAGAAATCCTTTCCACCTCAATGTTGAACACATTGCATGTTAAGGAACATTGCTACTTAGGTTTGTGACTAAACCTCCTTGACTTGTGTTTCTTTCATTAACACATTTTCGAAACCTTTTAACCTAATTAGGTAGCTTCATTATTTCTCTTTGACCTAGTAGTTTCGTGCATGCTCCATTGGAACTCTTCTCCCATTGTGATTATTCATATGTTGGTTCCAATGCATCAACTCTAGTCGAAGATCACTAGGACATGTCTCACTCAATGCAACACTATTTTGAAGGCTTTAAGTAGGAGTTACTATCCTAATCCTCCTTACACGTTCCATCTAGTATGCATTACAGGTTATAGTGTTTTATATTTAGTCGAAGACCCCACACATGTAGAGTCCTTTTCCAACATTATTTAAATCTCTAAAGAGGGAGATTCCCTTAGGGTAACTCCCTACATGTGCGATCTCACATTCTCATAGGTATTCTTCTACATTAGTATGATCCTCCCTTAGGCACCATTGTTCCCTCACATATTAATAATGTCTCTCTCTTGGTAATTGAAGCTATCTTTGTACATGTGTAAAGAGTCTATGTACTCTTGAACTCTAATTATTGATAGAAGAAACATTCGTTTTTAGAATCCATTCAAATTTGGTCTTTGTTGCCATGATCTCATAATGTACTTTGATAGTTTCACGAGGATGGGAATTCCTAGACCTCATTTGTATAGATATACATTCATATTGGATCACCTCCTTTTGATTATTTTTCAGGTGGTCTCCACATATATTTATGGGAACTTAGTCCTCCCTCCTCGGATCTCTTTATATTTCTCTTTGATATCCTCACATGGGAACTTGGTTAGAGAAAGCATGATGTATTTTAGCTATACATGATGCTCCTAAACTCACACATAAGGGGAAACTATATCACCTTAATTTTTCTCCTTTGCAACATTTAAGTGAGCATAGCTAAAAGCATTAGAAATCAATTGTAACTCATACATTATATGTTATACAAACCATTTATGGGTTAGTAAGAGAGTTGAACTCATCTTATCACCCTTCCCATGAGTCCTGTGGAACATACCACTTAAGATTGCATGATTCATGTGCAAATGTAACATCCCCATTTTTAATTTAGCGAAGCTTCAGGATCTTCAGGTTGGAATGAACCTCACTGTGAAAGAAGGTTGAAGGAGGAAGAAGAAATTTAGTGTACAATGATCAAGCAATCATGGTGAACTTGAACTATCAAGAGGAAAAAATTGTCAGCATAACATTACTCTCATAATCATTAATTTGTGTGTAATACAATGATGATGCAATAAGGAGGATTTGAATCCACTAGGTGTGATTCGGATTCCACAACTTGGACTGACTCCAGAGCTCACTAACACCAACTGTTGGTAGTCAGGGATAAGCACACAATGGTGAGTGTAATGACCATACTCAGTACATATTTAGTAAGAATAATTGGTCCTCAAGTTGGATTTCTTTCCTTATTTGGGGGGGTTTCCCCCTTTCCCTTGTTGGTTACCCATGTACTAGTTCTGCTGAGGATGGGGGTTTCCCCCTTGCCCCTGTTGCTGGTTTTGCCTATTCTTACCTTTATTTCTCCCTTGATTTTGAGGGTTATGGGGGTTGGTTGTGTTCAATTACTGAAATTGTTGAGTTTGTTGTTGGAAATAAGGTTAGACTAAATTAACCCCAATATGAGACATGGGGGTTGAACCAAGAGGAAACAAAAAATGGGTAGTAAGGGTTGTACCCTCGCGGTGGGATATATGCTTGTTGTGCTCCATAAGATGTGGATGTAGGATTAGGTTGCGCCAATTATGGTGGGGGTACCATTGGTCCTTGGCTTGCATTCAGGTAAGTAGGAATATAGGGTAGATACTATAGTTGTCCAAATGGAGAATTTGGGACAATAGTAGGGGGAGTCGACACAACAGGGGAAGGGTGGATATTGCACTGCCATGGTGGGTGGTACAAGAGTTTATTGCGGGGGAGATTTTCCTTGTAAGGAAATGGACCCAATAATCCCATCTATTGAATGTGATGTCCCTATATGGTGGGGTCCAAAGAACGATGCCAAGAGGCATCATAGAGGATGGAGTATAGTTAGCTTGATTATGCATAGATGAGATCAAAGTGTTGCGCTTTTAGAATGGCCTCTTCCTCATATTGTGGCATGGAGGTTGCCACATACTTTGAAATAGTCGGTTAGAGTGATTTAAGAAACCAATACAAAAGGAAATGAGGTTGATTCTCAATTTTGATCAATGTGCGATGCCTATGCCACTTGTGGATGTAGTATGCTATTTGGGTAGAAGTATTTTGCTGAAATTCGGTGAGAATTTGGAAGCCGAGGTAATGGCATACTCGTAACTAAAATTAGGTGAGAAATGTGGTGGATATCATACCATAAGTGGTATGGTAAGACCTTGGTAGATTCACGTACCATTTCACAACTATATTGATGAGAGTTTGTTGAAAGAGGCAGAGCCTCACAAAATCCTCTACTATGTTGCTGGAGGAAAACCATAGACGGAACACCATGATATGGTTGGTGGGATCATCTCCTTATTTCCCTTCAAACTTAGGGATTCCTAAGGGGATTTTTTTAGGGATATCGAGCCACATTGCATCATGAGCTAGGAGGTCATTGATCATCTTCGCTAGATCAAGGAGATTCAATATAGCCATGAATGGTAGGTGTGGGTTAGGTTCCACCATCATATTTTGTGTGTTGTTTCCTCGAGGGGGAGAATGCAGATTATGTGGCAGTGATATTTGTCCTCTATGTGAAGATGAAGATGATGTGTGACCTCTTCTCGAAGAGGGAGAAGAAGGTAGGGTATTTCCCCCGTGGGGTGGAAATTAAGGTATGCCTCTACCATGAGAGGAGAAAGAAAAAGGGTCCAAACTCTCTTTGAGGGGAGAGAAAGAGTTAATGAAGTTGCGGCCTTTCCTACAGGATCCAATTAGTGTGGCCTGGGAATAGACTCATCTGGGTGATAGTCCTCATGAACCATGGGGAGAAAGTGGGAAAACACCCATCGAGAGAGGGGATAGGACTTGCAATCTGCAAGACTTCCTTAGGGGTATTTATTCCTAAATGGTGGAATTATTGTGAAACAAGTGAGAATGATGTTGGGAATAAACACAATTGAAAAGATTAAAAAATATACCAACCAAAATTATGCAAAATTATGCAAGAGTGAGTGATATGCGCAATGATGGTTTAGTGCAAATGGTACCACAAGTAAGTTATTTTTAATTATGAGTTAGTGGACTTGCATTTAAAAATAAAATAAATGAAAATTCCCTAAAGACCTAGCATCCTTCCTCTCAAATGTAACTTGAACTTCCAAAAAAAAACCACTGGTCATAGTGTAATCCACGCAATGATTGACTAGTGAAGGTAACAAAGAGTTAGTTCTACCGGCGATGGGGACAATGTTTCGATCAACAAGACTTGGAAACACCTCCCAATGGAAATGTATGACTTCGAGCGTCACTTGCACCCACAAATGATCCTTGGTGATATCTTAAGTTTTCCCACTAATATACCTTATTACAAGTGTGGATTAGTGGTTCGGCATGCATGGTATAGTTTCGTCTCCCTACAACGCGTTGAGTGACTTATAGGAGAGAGAAGGGAAACTATACCTTGCCTTTTACGTCCTTGGTCATGATGCACTTCTGATCTAGATTTTCTTTTAATACTTGCTGATAGAAGGATTTTGATAGTACCATATAATTCAAAAATGTTATGTTTCAAAAATTCCTAATGAGACTAGATTGGTGGGATTTGTTTGGATTCCTATCCCACACAATCCTACCAAACTAAAATAATGTTTTGTGACCTCCTATGGAGGATTTTAGTTGGTTAGAAATTACAAGGGTTGATTTTAAGGGATCAAATTAGGTTAAGGTGTGTAAGGGATGTATTTCAAAATACCCCTCCTTTATGAAGCACCAAGATCACAAGCAATGCGAGGTGAAGAGCATACTCGCCTTGGAATATATTTTAGGTCCCTTAGTGTGTGTTAATGGTGCAAACACATTCGAGATAAGAAAATTGATTTTAGCATCTAACTAAATAGCTCAAAATAAATACAAATGGAGACTATAACTTTGAACTCTAAAGATGATAATGGTGCTTGCAAAACAAAGTGATAATAAACTAAGTGTGGAATGGAGGTATTTCACACTCCTCCCCCTTTTCTGATTTACCAAGCTCACATGAAGTGCGAGGTGAAGAGCATACCTCAAGAAAGTAGAGTCTTTAGGTCCTTTCTTGTGTGCAAAAGTGGATTTACACTACTTTAACTAAAGATGTAAAGTAAGCAAAAACACAAGATCTCAAGATCTCTTGAATGCTAGTGACAACAATGAGGCCTCTTGAAAGCCTCAAGGTTGGTTACCTAGGTAGATTTCGAGGGAAGCACCCTTTACTCCCTAATATTAGGATATGTGAGTTAATTAATATAGAAAAAATGAACTATTGCAAGTTAATTAATTATAGTTCATTAGTGAGATGCCATCAAGGCTTAAGATTGAGAAAAACTGATAAAAATAAAAGAAATGAGACACTTGCGCCAATAACAAAAACACATGTGCATAGTAGCGTGGTAAAAATAATCATTGGTGCACAATAAAGTGGTTACAATGCAAGAATATTGTGTAAATTAGTGACAAATAAAACTATGCAGGAAGAGGTCTACTAGCATGCACAGACTGTAGGACTGTTAAAGAAATGTGCACATGAACCATGCGGTCGTGGGATTGGGATCTGCGTGTCTATTGAAACAACAATTACGGCTAAGAGGAGGATGATTTCATGGAATGAAGGGTATGTACCTATTAAATTACCAATCACAATAAACTAGAAATTAGCTACTCAACAAATAACAACCTAGTTTGAAATAAATGAACAAAGAAGTGGAGTCACCATAAATAATATTGTGGGAAATGATCCCGCTTTAGGTGAAATCCTTTCAGGTTGTTGACTAGGATCAACATATAGAAACATAAATCAAATGTGATAAATCCAAATTATATCGTGCAAGGTTTTGTTAGTGGAATGAAACAAAAAAACTAATTAAAATAATTTGAAATTGAAAGATTGGAAATAGGGGATGCAAACCATAACAAGGAACAAGTGAAAGAACCACTTTAGATTTCCCAATGGTCAAGCAAATACATATAGTTTCACGTAGGATATGTTAGTTCCAACTGGAAGAAAAAGTACCTCTTAGGCAGGTCTATTTTGTCCAAACTAGATGCTAAGTAGCTTGGAGAACAAATGAGAAGAACACTTGCCCCTTGGAGGAAGGTGGAAAGGGAGCTTGGAGGATGATAACCAGAGGGAAGAGGTGAGCTATAAGGGATATCTATCACAATTCTAGAAACATAACCTTGATATAATTTATTCTTACAATATGCATGCCCATGGAACCGTTTTATAGGCCAAGAGGTGGTCAAGAAACAACTAGATCCAAGTGTGAACCCCATCACTTCATGAAATAACTTCAAGGTACAAAATGGGGGCTATTAGATGAGCCCAAGTACTTGAGGAGAAAAATTCAGATTCTTGGAGGTGATGGAGCTTTCATGAGCCTTTATTATGCCAGGGGTGGTAGAGACCCCCTACTTTTTATAGTTGCACAAATATAGAGGGGAAATCTACGCATATACTATACAAACAACAAACTGGTAATACGTGTTGTAACACATATAAATAGACATTTGGCCACGCGATTTGTTCTTTTGAATATTATTTGTCATTTATGGAATCATATTACTTCTTGTATCTGATGATAATGCCTTATTGTGTAAATTGTGAAAATGTTGCATGTGTGCGAGATTTAAGTGTTAATATTTTTGTTTCTCCACTAGCATTCTTAGGGAAAACATTTTGTTTTGAATACCCACCCCCCATGATATTTAAAGACATGAATATCATTTGGAAACTTTAGTAGGGGGGGAGTGCTCTAAAATCCCAAGTAATTAGTTTTTGTTTGCCTTCATGTTCTTCTAGAGAATCCCTCTCTTTAGCTAAATGAAGATAATATTTGTGTCCATCTGAGAAATGAAGCTTCTACGTATATGTAATACTCCAAAAATTCGTAAAAATTTAAAATTTTTCATATGACATAAAATGTTTGCAGTTGTCACAACTGAGGAACAATTAACTGTTAATGGTTAACCTAAACAGTTTTAAACTAGAACTGATTCTTTTGTTTATCTCGAGTTCTGCATACTTATTTGTTTGTTTTCATAATTCATTGTTAAGGATTTTATTTAGCAGGTTATGATTTGGAACAATAGGAATTGAAACATCTGTTTAATTACTAGTGCTAAGTTTGTTTTGTTGTTTTGTGAAAATATGAAGGAACTTCAGTTGAGATTGAGGCTTACTTAGCTTTTTAGCTAATGCAGTGAAGTGATGCTTCTTTTACAGGTCCTCTACAGGTAAGACGTTTTGTCACCAGTTTCCAGAATGAGATTATTATCTCAACTAGCATAAAATATAATGCTAGTAAATTTATTTATTTTACAGCTTTGAGCAATAAATGAGGTATCGTTGATTTGTATATTTATGTTCTAAATAGTTTCTGGTAAACATAAGTGTTAGTAAACTGAACATAGTCTATTTACTCTTCCATTTCGCTATATTTATAACTTGTTCATTTAATTTTCATCAATCAAATATCAACTTAGGTTCTGTATGTAATTCTAGTGAACGGTAATTAATATAGCAACTCCTTTTATTACCTTATTACTTAACACCCTAGTAAATCAAGGGAATTCATTTCATCAATATTCAAATTAGGTAAACTTAGAAAACCTAAATCTAGATATAGTCATAAATATCATGGTTTTCATTCACACCTAGAAATAAAACTTGGTGCATAGACAATTTGCTAACGGTTCTAGTACTTAGTAACTAGAAATGTAATAATACATATTTTATGTCTTTAAATTATAGTATTACTGCTTTCTGTGTAAGAATAAAAGGATTATTTTCTATAAAAACTATCCAACTTAACCCTCATATGATCTCCATTTCACAAGGGGGTAAACAAATCTAAGTTTTAATACCTAGACTAAGAAGCTTTACATCTTCCTATGTTTGCAAACTCACATACATAAAGGATTAAGTCTTTTATGAGTTATTTTGATAGTTCTATGATTTCTCACAAAGTGTTATTGTTATGCTAACCAATAATAAAGAAGTCTTTACACAAGTGTTTATCCATTTCCAAAGATTATAAGACATGAGTTAAACCCTAGTGTGTATAATTATCACCTCCACACATTATTATTTAGGGTTATAATAATGCACAATTATAATGTCACGATATTGTGAGTTAAGACAAAGGTTTTTAACCATAGTTTTGTTATAAAATGCCATTTTATGCAGGCTGCTCCAAAGAGATCTCGAACTATAATACAAACCCACATTTCTCAAATAATTTAGCTGCCACGTGGTTGAAGCTCGATGGTTGAGTTTGTTGACTTAAAGTTCAGTATAAAACTATCCTAAAACCCTAAAATTCGCATTTTGTCTTGTCTCTGCTATGGAGTGGAAATGCTGCAGGCTCATGGCCGCAAGGCTTGTCTTCATTCCTTAATCCATTGGAGTACAGGCCTCCCCTATGCCATTCCGAGTTCTTCTACAAGTAGGGTCTTACGTGGCCACCATTTTCTTTTGTGTAGCAGCATCCATCACCATTACCATAACTCTGTAAGTGCTACCCTTCGTCTTTATCTTGCCTCTGTAAGTGTATCCTTCAAGCACTGGTGCAATAAAAGTGAGCATGGCTCTTGAGCTGTCGTAGTGTGGTTTTGATTGTCGATTTGAGTGTTCTGGTTGAGTGTAGGGTTTAACTGTCTTCACTGCCTGATTTCTACTGTGTGAGTTTTTACTCTGTCTCATCATGGTTTTGGTTTTCGGGCTGGCACATTTCATGTTGGGATTTTCTTGACAGAGCTTCCATTGTTTCTCGGCGTAATGTTTTCTGGTGGCTAGGGTCTATTCTTGCTACCAGTAAGAGGCCGAGGTCAAATCCTTCTGGTGAGAGTTTTTCTTTACAAATCATACTATTCTTCAATTGTTTATAAACTAATTCTCTTTGTGATTGTATAAATTTTCTAATTTAGGGTTTTATTAAATTTGTGCAGGTTTTTAAGTGAAATCTTGGTGCTAGAATACGCCATAACAACTCCACTCAGGGATTCCAGGCTTCCTATCCATACTGGTAAGCCTTGATCTCGCCTGAGGTTCTTCTGCACTGGTTGTATGGTGTTTATGTTGATACTTCCCACTTGGTTCTTGGGTTCTGCTCAGCTGTGGTTACATGGTGATTTGTTTTTTTTTGGAAGGCCATGTGGCCGAGACTATGATATGTGGTTTAAGAAAACCTTGAATACCTAGAGGCTGTATCGTGATGGAATTCTTTTGGGGCTTTCACGACCGTGACTTGAAAAGAAATTATGGGCCTTCTCAATTGTAGTTTTTATTTTATTTTATTTCGGAGTATATTTTTTTATAGGCTTTTAAGCCATGACTTTGTTGTAAATAGGCCATTAGGCCGTAACTGATATAGTTTCAGTAAGGGTTAGGGTTTAGATGTTATTTCTATTTTAATTAAGCTCAAAGCTTACTGTTTTGTACTTATACACTTGATAATATATAAACTTATTGTGGTTTTAAAAAGATGATGGCAGGTTGTAGATTTAACTGTTTTGGTTTATTTTTCAAATTCTTTTTAAATAATCCTAAACAAAAATATTGTTACTGCAATTGTGTTTTGTTTGATTATGTTTTAAAAGAGAACACAATATTTAGATAGTTGGTTTTTAGAACATAATTGATTTTACTGTCACTAACAACTACTTCCATAAATAGATAGAAGAAAGGTTGATTATACAACCTAATTCCTTACTGTATTTTTTTGGGTTAGAATAATTGAAAGGGATTTATTTAATTTGTCTTAGTTTATAATTACCATACAGTTTTAATACTTTTTCTTGTAGAAAATGTATTTAATTTTGGTAGTTTTATCTATTAGATAATTATGGTTATACAAATGAAGAAATGTATGCTTAAATCAGTTTATGGTTGAATTCATAAAATCCTTCTGCTAGTAAAGAGAAAGTAATGATATTCCTGATTTTGACAGTTTATTTAATATAGGCCCTATAAAACCCTAATTAATTTTAAATTATTACATAGTAGGTATTTGATTATAATGTTATTCTAGTTTCATTTTACTTAGGTTAATTATGAAATTATCTCAGTAAATTTCTAGCCATATTTAATGTTCCTTTATGTTAACCCTGCTTATTTACTTTCCATTTTTATAATATCTTTTAATTACTATAATAATAAACTCATAGTAAATAATCTATCTACTATGTAAGTAAATACACAAACTAAGTATATATGTATTTTTAAATCTTCCCTAGATACAGGTTTGTTTATACTATGACACTGTACTCTGTCTAAGTAAAACATCTGGAATAGAAAAGAATACATACTTATGATTAACTCTTATGAAATCTGTAAAAGGTAATAAAACACATCCATGCATTCTTCATTCAATTCTTTATCTGCATTTAATCTAATCTAATGTACTAGAGTACTACCTCTAAAAAGGTGTGGAAAAATACAGTTAGGTATTTTTTTAATCTATCAATAAATCTAGATTTCTTCTAATCATTTATCCTAATTTATATCTAAACTAGCATTTGACTATATTTTCACAGTAAAATATTTCATTAACTAATCCTAACATCAACAGAACAGAAGCATAACACATTATTGCTTAAACTCAATCCTTCCAGATGTAAATATGCAATTAGAAAACTAGATAAATCATGTAGAACCTGGAAATGTAGAAGAGGTGACAACAGCTTAAGGAACCTGTTCCTCCCAAACCAACTCCTAGAGATAGCTGAACTACAAATCTCAGGACCCCCGAGCTTGTCTCCTGGTCCACCTGGTAGAAGTACTGGGTGAGAGATGTAATTTAGTAATCCTTTGCAACTCTACTGAGTATTCAATTGTAAATCTATTCTGCATGCAGCAGTATGAACTCAGCTTAGAATAGCTACACTAGTTCAGATCTTCAGCACTTTTCACTCAAAACAAACTTCATCTAGTCTCCTCCATCGAATTTTCTTATGCACTTCATTCACTCAGAATGTTCACAAGTCAAGAATGAGCAGCCTCAGCTGTCTTCAATGGGAAGTTTTATTAGCATGCATAGGTCTTTTGGGTCAGTTTTCACTTAATGAGCCACCTGCTCTTGTTCCACTTTCTTGGGGAACATGACCACAGAAATAGGGAAGTTGCCTCCTGCAACAGCTAGAAGTAGTTTGCGGATGATGCCAACTGTCAATCTTCTCTCAACCCAGCCTACTCAACCAAGTGACCAGTAAAACACTCATTTAACAACTTCCTTAAGCTGTTGTCTCATATTTCATTTATTAATTAATAAAATATTCATGAATTACATTCAATTATCCTTGACCCCACTTGGTCATTAATTACAAACTTTATAATAAAATATAACATAATGTTTCTTAAAACATAAAATGTTTTGCAAATTTGGGCATGTGACATACACACCCCCTTAAATTATAACATTGTCCTCGATGTTATTTATTCTTCATCCTCAGAATTTCCCTAGAACAGAATTGGATATGTAGCTCGCATATGACTCTCCAATTCCTAGGTGGCCTCTTCTGGACTAAGGTGCTTCCATTGCACCTTCACCTGACCAATGGTGCGATTTCGAAGCAAGATCTCCCTCCTTTCGAGGATACAATCTGGTTCCACCAGAAAATATCCTTCAGGTTCCACCTGCACATCATTCCAGTTTATAACATGAGTAGCATCATGTACATATATTTTTAACATAGAAATATGAAAAACATTATGAACTTTCAAATTTAGCGGCAAAGCCAATTGATATGCCACCTGTCCTATTCTAGACAATATCTCAAAAGGTCCACAATATCAAGGTGCTAACTTAGCACAACTTCCTAATTTCAAGGAACTCTTTTTAGGCCTTACCTTAATAAATACATGTTCACCTGCCTAGAACTATATTTGAGTTTGTTTAAGATCTGCTTGAATTTTATGTCTGTCTTGCGCAACTTTCAAGTTACCTTGAACCTGTTTTACAATTAACTCCACTCTTTTAGCAGTTCAGGTCCTAATACTAACCTGTCAATTGGATTGCTCCATGAGATGGGGGTATTGCACTTCTTGCCATACAAAATTTCAAATGGACTGTATCTTGCTGAAGCTTGGTAGTGATTGTTGTAAGCAAACTCTACTAGGTTTAAATAATCTTCCCATTCACCTGTTTGTTCCTTAACATACATCCTGAGCATATCTTTCAACACTTGATTCACTCTTTCAGTCTGTCCATCCGTCTAGGGATGAAAAGAGGTACTGAAATTTAAAGTAGTATTCAGTCCTTTAAACAAATACTTCCAGAAATTGCCCGTAAACTTAGGGTCTTTGTTTGAAATTATAACTTTCGGTATCCCATGTAAACGAAATATTTGTTTCATGAATATATCAACAATATTAGCAGCCTTGTAAGTGGTTTTTACAGGTATAAAATGAGCTGCTTTACTAAGTTTATCAAAAACTACCATTATCAAGTCATTCAAATTTTGATTTCTAGGTAGACCTGTAATAAAATCAAGACTGATTATTTCCCACTTCCAGCTAGGGGTAGGTAATGGCTGAAGTAACCTAGTTGGATGCTGGTGTTCAGTCTTAACTTATTGACATTCAAAACACTTGGCAATGTATTTTGCCAGTTCATTCTTCATGTTTGGCTAAAAATAATCCTTCTATGTCATGGTTATAGTCTTTTGATAACCAAGGTGTCCTGAGTAAGGAGTCTTATGAATTTCGTTTAAAATTAGTAACTTAATCTTGGGTACATTAGGTATATACGGGCTGTCTTTATATAGTAATAATCTTTTTTCATTTAGACTATACCATGTACTTAAACTTTCAATTAAATTTTCGGTTACTTTTCCTTGTAATTTCTGGTAGTTTTCATCCAATCTCACTCCTTCCTCTAGCTGTTCTTCTAAATCTGTTTTATAAGTGCTGATTGCTGCTACAAAATTTAATTTTTCATTTCTGCTTAGTGCATCACCAACCTTATTTTATTTTCCCTTAATATATTGGATTTCAAAATCATACTCGCTAAGGAAAGATAGCCACCTAGCTTGCCTTACGTTTAAGTTAGGTTGATCCAATAAATATTTTAATCCTTTATTATCTGTCATTAATATAAACTTTCTTCCGATTAAGTGATGGTGCCACATCTTCAAGGCATGTATGATTGTAGCCAATTCTACATCGTAGATTGCATAGTTTTTCTCATGAATCTCAAGCTTCCTAGACTCATATGCAATTACGTGTCCTTCTTGAGTTAAAAATCCACTTAGACCATCATTGCATGCATTAGTACATACTATAAAGTCTTTATTAGGATCAACAATTCTTAAGATTGGTGCAGTAGTTAGTAATATTTTTAACTTTTTAAAACTATCTTCGCACTTTTGACTCCACTCGAATTTCTTCCATGTATTCTATAAAGAAGTTATGGGATTTGCAATTCTTGAAAACCCTTCAATGAATCTTCGATAATAGCCAGTAATTCCCATGAATGACCATACGTCGGTTACGTCCTTTGGGACTGGCAATTTTTTTATTGCTTTTATTTTTTATGGATCAACTGAGATCCCTTCTTTAGTTACTACGTGACTCAAGTACTGTATTTTATCCTTAAAGAAATCACACTTACTAAATTTTGCATAAAGCTGATGTTCTCGCAATTCTTGTAAAACAATTTTTAAGTGCTCCTCATGTTCTTCTTTAGACTTAGAATAAATTAAAATGTCATCAATGAATACGAACATGAATTTATCAAGATACTTATGCAATACATTATTCATTAGGCACATGAAGACAGTCGGGGCATTAGTAAGCCCAAATGGCATAACAACAAAGTCATAGTGGCCATATCTGATCCTAAAAGTTGTTTTAAAGATGTCTTCATCTTTGACTCGGACCTGGTAATAACCAGATCGTAAATCAATCTTTGGAAGTACAGTCGCTCCACATAGTTGTCAAACAGATCATCTATGCGGGGCAACAAATATCTTTTTTTAATGGTCATTTTATTAAGTTGATGGTAATCTATACATAAACGTAAAGTATCGTCCTTCTTTTTAATGAAAATAACAGGTGCTCCCCCAGGAGACACACTGGGTCTGATATAATTCTTATCAATAAGTTCTTTTAACTGTGATTTTAATTCATTTAATTCCAATATATTCATCTAATAAGGGGCTTTTGAGCTGGGCATTGCACCAGGTACCAACTCAATAGTGAAGTCTAACTCCCTCTTCGGAGGCAGTCACAGAATTTCTTCCGGAAATACATCCGAATAACCCCTCATGATTAGAATATATTCTAGTCTTAGCTTATCTTCGTTATTAGTATGTTCTTCGTTAATTACAGTACAACAAAGGTTTTACAACCCTTCCGAACAACTCTCTTTAATTGCAAAGCAGAGATTTGTCTGATAGCTGTTTTCCTAGGGATTCCTCTTACGCTTACTGTTTCTCCTTCTTTATTGACATAAGTAAAAGTTTTATCGAAATAGTTCAGAACTACCCTATGCTATTCTAACCAGTCAATACCAATTAACATATCATAAGAATCTAAAGGAAGTACATTAAAATTCACAGAGGTTTCAAACTGATCCATGTTTACAGTACAATCCTTTACAAAACAAATCACTTTTCTTTTTGCGCCAATAGCTAGCTAAACTACGCATGAATTTGCAAATTTTTCTACTGATAACTTGCATTTTTCTACTAAATCAGGAGAAATATAACTTAAGCTAGCCCTTGGGTCAATTAAGATATATATAGGTATTTGATTCAGCTTACCTTCCACTTCCACGATGGAAGTTTGAAAATCTGCCTTCATGTTTTCTAGTGTTGCGTTGATCTTGGGCATTGTCCTTGCTAGTTCACCAACAGTAATCTCCTCCTGCACCGTATGTATGTTGCTGACAGTCTTCTTCCAGTTGGGGAAATATTATGCATAATGAGGACCATTACATTCCCAACATTTTACTGGTTCTTTTCGTTCATTATTCTCGGTGTAATTACTGTGATTATTAACATGTTCTTTGTTTCTAGGGCCATTTGGGTTTAACTATGAATTACCTTTATTCCCTCGGAAATTTTTATTAAGAAAATTTTGTGTGTTATTATTCCTAAAACTGCGGTTAGGTATGAAACCTTTCTTCTTCTGTTCAAAATTATTAGATCTTTTAGCCTTCCAGTTTGACATACTTTCCTTTTTGCGATTCTGCTCATAGAAAAAATTCTCCTTTCTCATAGCCTCCTATAAGGTTTTTGGATTATCATATTCAATTCTGTCTTTTATATGAAAAGGTAAAAAGCTTAGAAACCGTTGTACCTTAGGCTTCTCATCCATAATGTAAGGCACGTATCGAAGTAGACTTAAACATTTACTGTTTAATTCTTTCATGTTCATTGTTCCCAGCTTTAATTCATAAAATTCCTTAGCTCGCTCTTCATAGTATTATTCTAACAAGAACTTATTTTTAAAATATTTCTTAAAGGTACTCAAGTTAATGTTCTTTTCCCTAATACCTTTTCATTTTAGTTCTTGCCACCAAATATCTACCTTCCCAATTAGGTTGTAAATGGTCATTCTTTCTTTTAGCTGATTTGAGTAATTATAAATTTGAAAATACTTCTTCATCCTAGATAGCCATGATTCAACCTATTCTTCTTTCTCAGTTTCACCATTAAAAGTTGGTGGTTTTATTTTCTTAAATTCTCCTGAAATTTCTTCATAAGGATTAATTTTTCTTTTTCTTGAATGATGATTATCTTCGCTACTATCACTAGTATAGTGATAATTCTTCCTATGTGGACCACCATAAATCTCAGAGGACGAACTACTTTTGATTTTAGAGTGTTTAGACTTTTTTCTTTTGTGTTGGTGGGACATATCTTCAAATCCTGTCTGTTTCTCTTTTTCTTCATTCTAAAATTTTTCCATCAAGATCTGATTAAGCTCCTCCTGAGCTCTCAGAATTCTTTCATTTTCATTTTTTACTGTTTCCATCTTAGTTCTTAATTATTTAACCGTTTGTAATAATTCTGAAAAGTCATTAGTTATTTCTTCCTGAACTAGTTCTCTTCTAGAATTACTTCGTTCATTAAATGGAGACTCTTCATTTGCATATTCCTCAAGTCTTTCCATACCTGTAGTTTAGCTCATAACTTTTTTCTAGAAATACATTTCAAAAGAAAAAAAAATCAGTATACATGCATTAAATCTTTTGTTTATCTATGCAGGTTGAGCCTCATTCAGGCTTAGTGTTTGAACTTGTGCTCTGATACCACATGTAATACTCCAAAAATTTGTAAAAATTTAAAATTGTTCATATCACATAAAATGTTTGCAGTCGTCACTACTGAGGGACAATTAACTGTTAACGGTTAACCTGAACAGTTTTAAACTAGAACTGATTCTTTTTTTAATCTCAAGTTCTGCACACTTATTTGTTTGTTTTCATAATTCATTGTTAAGGATTTGATTTAGCAGGTAAGGATTTGGAACAACAGGAATTGAAACATCTGTTTAATTACTAGAAGGGATGATTTTAAGGAACCCTACTTATTTAAAAGTGTATAAATGTTGGCGAATATTACCAATTCTTAAAACGCCAACTATAAAATGATTGGCGATATTTTTCAAAAAATATTTCAATTTCCAAGGATTTTATATCGTTTATATAATAATTTGGCAATTCTTAGGGTGAAAACATTTTACCCCATCAAAATTGGGTGAAGCATGGCTTCAAAAAATGCAAAATGGCAAATATTTTTTGGAAGGAAAACAGGGAAAAATAGCCCACTGGGATAAAATTCTCCCCTAAAATTCTCCTTGATTGATAGTGCTAAGTTTGTTTTACTGTTTTGTGAAAATATGAAGGACCTTTAGTTGAGATCGAGGCTTACTTGGCTTTTTAGTTAATGCAGTGAAGTGATGCTTCTTTTACAGGTCCTTTACAGGTAAAACGTTTTGTCACCACTTTCCAGAATGATATTATTATCTCAACTAGCATAAAATATAATGCTAGTAAATTTACTTATTTTACAGCTTTGAGCAATAAATGAGTTATCGTTGATTTGTATATTTATGTTCTAAATAGTTTCTGGTAAACATAAGTGTTAGTAAACTAAACATAGTCTAGTTGCTCTTCCATTTTGCTATATTTATAACTTGTTCATTTAATTTTCATTAATCTTGTTAGGTATAACTCCCGATTCAATTTCTATTCATGGCTAAAACATTAATTTATAGATTACAATGAGGCGGTTGATTGCCAGCCTTTTCGCCTTCCTATCTATTCATATTCCTATTTATTATTTATTTACAATAATCCTGACGGATTATTCTAACAATCCCCCTCTTAATCCGAAGGGGTGTTCATAAGTCCGAGCATGTTTCTGAATCTTTCAAACTTTTCTCGTCCAAGCGCTTTGGTGAAGATGTCTACAACTTGATCATTTGTGGAACAATGTCGAAGATGGACTGTCTTGGCCTCTACATGATGTCGAATCAAATGATACTTTGTGTTGATGTGTTTGGTTCGATCATGGAATCTAGGATTCTTAGCCAGCTTGATTGCAGAAGTATTGTCGACCAACAATGGAGTGGAGTTCTCTTGTTTTTCTTGCAAATCTTCAAGTATCTTCCTGAGCCATACTATTTCTTTCGTTGCTTCAGCTGCAGCCACATATTCTGCTTCGGTTGTTGAATCTGCTGGAACTGACTGTTTGCATGATCTCCATGAAACAACTGTTGATCCAAGACTCATAGTGTATCCAGAAGTTGATACTCTTGTCTCCTTATCGCCATCAAAATATGAGTCTGAGTACCCAATAAGTTTGAAGTCATCCACTTT